>CAXKVX010000366.1:0-182013 GCA_964058865.1 Eleocharis quinqueflora
GACCCCATTGATTCATGTATAGAGAAGTGGTTCATACTGGTGATGATAAATTGATAATTAACTAGCACTATATTCGTGCTCGTGCGATGCGACGGTGAACAATTAATTATAAATATAAATAATTAAATAATTTTCATATGCAATATGGAGTATTATCTTGTTTAGAAATTAAAACCAAAAGACTCAACATTCAACATACTATAATACAGCAATTACAGTGAAGTTGCTAATTGATTACTAGCGTTATCTTTTTATGTCAATTAATGTAATTGTTATTAATTATTTAATTTGTTCAGTCTTGCTTGATTTGCATAAAGACAATAAATATTTGATTAATTATTTTCATTGTTGAGTTAATTGGGCTGAATATATTGAACTGAGGATGATGAAAAATGAAAGTTAAAATTTAAATAATTAATAATAGTGATTTATTCAGAAAACTCATCGAACAATCTGTATTAACTTTACACAAAACATAAAATTTTCAAGCGTACAAGTTTAATCTTTTTTAAAAAAAAAAGTAAGGATGAGAATTAATTATAACGGAGAAGCTGGCGAAGACGCCAGATTAATCGTATCTGGAATGTTCCACCAACGGTCGAATACAGATGCGTCGAAAATTAGCAAAAAAGAGTAGGAATGGACGATGATGCGTCTGAAAAAAAATTAAATGATATCAGTATGAGTTTCCCCTTAGTATATCTTAGTATATGTATGTATGTACGTTAGGATTGTTCATCGAATCGAGTTCGAGCGAGTCGACTTCAACTCGAACTCAACTGGTAGTTATTCGAGCTGAGCTGACTCGAGTAATCAAGTCACATTCGAGCTCAAATACCAACTCGTACTCAACTAGAATTTTACTCGAGCCAACTTGCAACTCGCATTCAGCTCAGTTAACATGTTTCTTTTATAGTTTAAATAACTCAAATAGCTCAACTGAGCTCAAATCAGCAACTTAAATAACTCAACTCACATACTAGATCAATTAGCAACTCATAATAAGTTTAAGTTAAAATAACAACTCAATTCGAAAGGCCCAAATAGCTTAAACTGAACAATATGGTAACTAAATTCAGAAGGTCCATATATGAAAGCCCATATACGAATCGAGTATTCGAGTCACTGAGCGAGTCATACCTGACTCGAACTCGACTCGAATAGTACTCGAGCTGGACAACTCGAGCTGGATTTGACTCGAGTTGAATCTGAGTGAGTTTATCTGAGCTGTTATCCGAGTGAGTTGTGAGCGAGTCACGAACCGCGAGTTATTTTCCCAGCCCTAATTTACGTACGTATGTATGAGCCGATTCAGGTTTTTAATCAGAAATAGACACAATTTACCTACAATAACATAATTTTTGTCAGAAATATTAAATATGTATGTATGTTTTAACTTTGGAATAGTATGTTTGTCTCTTCATCTTCCTAAAATTTATCTAACGCTTCAGTTCGAGCATTATTTTTATAAATAACAACATAAGGGAGATTGTAAGCAATAATAGAATCTAGTTACCAAAATTGCATAACCTTGTCATATTATGGATGAATGTGAATAGTAACAAACAACTAAAGAACCAGTAATTAAAAGTATCATGAGATATCATGTATCTATTAAAGTATTATTTTCATCTTTTAACAAGATATTATTTCAAAGATAACTCCAGAAATATTCTCATGGGTTTGTGTTGTGGTATGCTAGTATATCGCAAATTTATAACATCAACACATAATTAACAATTGACTATTGAGCAATTAATCACTAACATGAAGAATCAAGTTTGAAAAAAAGATTGGAAACTAGAATAAGCAACCTCATGAAATCAGGCAAAACACAAAATCATACGGAAGTATTGCCAGGTGTAGCAGTAAAATTAAAAGAAAAGATAAAATGTCTCTAAATCAGAATCAGATCGAAATCGAGTAGATGAAATGGGCAAAATGGTAAAATCTCCTGCATTGATTCTCGGATTACTGAAAGCAGTTCGGCAAGCAACACAACTAAAAGCAGAAGCAGATTCGTCACTGACTTGAAGCGGAGTCGTAAAGTAGGTATAATCGATAGCGGAGTGGGAATGGAAGGAGGCAAGGTCAGAGTATGTGTAGCGTAGCGAAATTGGAGGTAGGTAGGATGAGAACTAAGCGGAGTCTGTGGAGCGTAGACTGGAATTTTTCAGGAATAAACATTGGAGTTTTTCAGAAGTAGACACTGGACCTCACTGAATAAAATTTTATTTTATTTTCTGAGCTTTATAAAATATAATTTGGAATTCAAAAGTAGCACTCGTCTACCCTTGAGTCTCTGCATTCGTCATTGTACGTATGTATGTATGATCATTTCTTTAGCGCTTTTTTTTTTTTGCCAAAGATTATCCACTTAACTAATTTATATGTGCATCAAATTTAGATTCAGCATTACACGTTTCTTAGATTTGCCTAAGGGCTTCAAATAAAAAAAAAAATAACGGCGCAGCTGCCAATTATATGAGCTGTAAGTACACATAAGTACATAACAAATAGAACAAATAATAAATAAATATTAGAGAAACGATGACATGCTGATTTGACTAATGATCAGCCTCCTCCATCGGTGCATCAATAGTTGAGAGTTGCATTTGTGCGAGAATTAGTAGTTGTCGACTTGTCGCGGTCAGAAAAGTTTGTCATAAAAGAATATGAGTGTTTTAAAGTAAATTATACTCATAAATTTATAAAATTTCACATGCACGTCACTCTCATGAAAGTAAATAAAATCAGTAGTTCGCACTCTAAAATTTTCAAATTGAGAAGAGATATGCCACATCAATAGAAATAATTTTTAATTAAATATTTTTAAATATTTAAATATTAAAAATATTTGATTCAGTATTTCTTATATATAATATTGTACATGTAAAAATATTATATTATTTTAATTTTATCGTATTAATCATCAAGAGCTAATAAAATCAACGATCTAATTAGACGATTAGCAGTTTATATTTATGACTATCGAAATAAAGTTAAATTTTTACAATTGTTTATAAACTTGTACTTTGAATGAGTTAAAATATATCTATTATATTTCAAAATTTAAGCTAATTAAAAAAAGACACAACGGACACCAATGAGAGCCAGTGGCGGAGCGACGTTGCTCACAGCTGCACCTCTGGAAAAAAATTCAAAAATGACCATATATATTAAAATGAATTAAAAAATGACTATGTATTTGAAATTTTTTGCATAAATGACCATGTAAAATATTTTTTCTAAGAATAACCATCATTTCGAATCCCTGAAAAATACCGTAAATCTTGAAACCCCTGGCGAGAATCCTGAATCCGCCTCTGACTGGCTCCCTTCTCTTACGACAATGAAATTATTTTAAAAAAAGTATAATATTTTTGTGCTTAAAACACTTGATTTTGAAATCTTCCTCTTATTTATTTTTTTATTGGTTTCTTTTTCTAGTTTTCCTTGCACGAATTTAACCATTTGTACTCATTTTGCCCTTTACATTAAATTGCTTATTTCAGCGCATTATTTATAAATCACAGCAATTATTGATTAAACGAGGCTGATGCGATTTCACGTGACGTCAATCATATAGCATTCATGTAATCACGTAAACTCACATTTAATTTTAATCATTAAAGAGAACTATATAAACATCAAATTAACAATTTTATGAAGTTGCTAAATGTTCTTTTAATCATCATATTAATGATTTTGCAAAGGTCCACCTTTAAGAATTTGAACTATTTAGGTACAATATTATATTAATATATAGAGCTAGACTACGTTACTTCATAAAGTGTCACTCACGTGGTTCTTCGTCTCTTATCTTCAATTTCGAAATTCAAATGACTGATTCAAACCGTTGAATTTGATCACTATATTAAACTCATCTTGGAGATCAAATTTTTTATTTTTTAATTGTTTTTGCTATTTTTTTTAGAGAAGTGGAAAATCACTAATATTGAATGGTTCAAAAATCGTCAGATTAACCAATTTTTCATCCCCTCTAAAAATAATAAAAAATGTAAAATTATGTCTTCAAGAAGATTTTAATATCGATATCAAGTTCAACGATTTGAATTGATCGTTTGAATTTTGAAATTAAAAATACGAAATTGAAGTACTGCGTGAGTAATACTTTGTGAAATATCGTAAGCTAGCTCTGATATATAATTAAAAAAATATTATATTTGTATGAGTGATTGGAGACGAGACATGAAAGAAATCTGGGGAGAAAGGATCTGATTGTTTTATTGATTTCTTTAATTGATGTGCTAAATAATAAAAAAATAGTGTAAAGGGCAAATAGGTACAAATGTTTTTTTTTTTTCTCTCAGCACTCAAATTGCAAATAGTGAGTGTAAAATAGCATCCCTTTTTTTCCTCTCCAGATCTTGTAAAAGAAAATAATAACATTTTAATCTTACAAAGAAAAATATAAGTATGCATTTAGAGAAGTTTGAACGCTGCAATAAACCGTAACTATAAAAACAAGCTACACCAATGAATTTTCAAAATTATGTCATATGTCTTTTTTGTTCTTAAATTCCCAGTATTTTATTTTTAAAATGCCGAAAGTTTTTCAATTTGCATAAAATAGATATCATTATTTATATTTAGTGTGAATATGTGTAGATATTATTTTCAATTAATTTGTATTATTAATATTTCTTTTCTATATTGTTTGTTTTAACTAATCTACATCAAATTTTCAGGAAGCAGGAGTATCATCCTGAGACTTCTTTTTTTCACAAAAAAAATAAACTACAGAAAATTAAATCTAAAATGATGCAAAGATAAGCTGAATATATTTTTAAAATGGTTGTTAATCTTACGACTTAGTAAAAATCAAAATTAAAGACAAATAAAAGAGCATGACTATGATACTTCACAAAACACTAAACGAGCGGTACTTCGTCTTCATATCTCAAATTTATATTTTTAAAATTTATTTACTATTTTTAAAGAGGGTTAAATGTCAGTTAATTTAACAATTTTTTTACCATTGGATTAAAAAGTTCTAAAAGATATAAAATTCAGTCTCTAATGAGATTTTAATATGAATATCAAATTTTATGATTTGAATGGTCTGTTGAATTTTAAAATTCGAAATCCGAAGACAAAGTACGACTTATTTTGTGCTTTGTAAAACTCCGTAGCCATACTCTAAACAAGATGGTACTGTTGAAATTCCAGGATTCAAAATGGTAATTGAGCGATATTTTAAGATAATATCGTTAAGACGTACATATTCAGATTTTATTCCAAAAAACAAATAAACATGTTTTTCCGATATTGCTCAAAGACAAAATAAAATATCGGGTTAGACATGGAAAAAGAAATTTCGAAACTGGTCTGAATTTAATTTTACAAAAAGGTTGTCGTCGACATTCCCTGTTTGATTAGACTAATGGCGCTTCTGTAAATATCTTCCGAAAATTTTAGTAATAAGCAAAATAAAATGAAAATAAATTAAAATAAAAAAATAATTTTTTTTTTTTTACGAAAATAAGAAAACCGTCCGGTTCCAATCGAAAACTAAGACCGGTTTGATTAAAACTAAAAGAACGGCGCTGGAGAGGGAGAGATGCACCAATTTTTTAATAATAAAAATATTAATATTTTAATTGATGAGTTGGGTTTTATTTAGATAAGTTTTTGTAACGAATTTGACTGCACTTATCGGAATTATAAATAAATTTTTTTTAACGTCGCAAATCATCGAGCTGTAGATATCCGAGTCTACTTCTACCATGTTGAGTTCAATTTGTGATCGGAGAAACGTGCATCTCAAATTTAGCTCCATCTTGAACTCATATCTTAATTAGTCTTTTTTATCATTAGTTTGCGTCGGATTCAATTTTTAATTGCTCATTTCTCCGATCGCAAAACAGACTTGACGTGATGAAAGGAGACTCGAATATCTACAGCTTGATGTATTGCGACGATAAAAAAAAGACTAATTATGATCCCGACGAGCGCAGCTGAACTTGTTACATAAAAAATATTAAGTATGATTAATATTTTTTTCTACAAACTTCGACTACGCTCTTCGGGATCATAATTAATTCTTTTTTATCGTCGCAAGCCATCGAATTGTAGATATTCGAGTCTACTTCCACCAAGTTGAGTTCGATTTGCGATCGGAGAAACGCGCATCTAAAATTTGGCTCCACTATCAACTTATGCTTTAATTTGTAATTTTTTATCATGTGTTTGTGTCAGAATCAATTTTGAATCGCTCGTTTCTCCGATCACAAATCAGACTTGACGCGGTGGAAGTAGACTCCGACATTTACAGCTTGATGACTTGCGACGATAAAAAAAATTAATTACAGTCTCGACGAGCAGAGTCAAAGTCGTTACAAAAACTTACCTAAATTGAATCAAATTTTTGTATTAAATTATTAATATTTTAATTCATAAAGTTTTCAACGTCAAAAGTTGAAATTTTTTTCATGATTGACCTTAGGAAAATAAAAATAATATTAATGACTTTTATTTCAAATCTTTTACAGCAATAACCATATTTATAACTATTATTTTTTATATTATTATTCATTTTATTAACAATAATTCAATTTAATAAACTTAGCACATTTTTTATTTAATAGAAAACAAATTCATCAAAATAAAAAAATATTTAATTTAGTATTTAACATTAAGATAGTAAATATAGTTATTGCTGTAAAAAATTTGAAATAAAAGTCATTAATACTATTTTTATCTTCCTAAGGTCATTCATGAAAAAAAAATTGAACTTTTGAAACGTTGAAAAATTTATTAATTAAAATATTAATAATTTAATACAAAAGTTGGATTCAATTTAGGTAAGTTTTTGTAACGACTTTGTCTGTGTTCGTCGAGACTGTAATTAATTTTTTTTTATCGTCGCAAGTCATCAAGCTGTAAATGTCGGAGTTTACTTCCACCGCGTCAAGTCTGATTTGCGATCGGAGAAACGAGCGATTCAAAATTGATTCTGACACAAACACATGATAAAAAATTACAAATTAAAGCATAAGTTGATAGTGGAGCCAAATTTTAGATGCGCGTTTCTCCGATCGCAAATCGAACTCAACTTGGTGGAAGTAGACTCGAATATCTACAATTCGATGGCTTGCGACGATAAAAAAGAATTAATTATGATCCCAAAGAGCGTAGTCGAAGTTTGTAGAAAAAAATGTTAATCATACTTAATATTTTTTATGTAACAAGTTCAGCTGCGCTCGTCGGGATCATAATTAGTCTTTTTTTATCGTCGCAAGACATCAAGCTGTAGATATTCGAGTCTACTTTCATCACGTCGAGTCTGTTTTGCGATCGGAGAAATGAGCAATTCAAAATTGAATCCGACGCAAACTAATGATTAAAAAGACTAATTAAGATATAAGTTCAAGATGAAGCTAAATTTGAGATGCATGTTTCTCCGATCGCAAATCGGACTTAACATGGCAGAAGTAGACTCGGATATCTACAGTTCGATGATTTGCGACGTTAAAAAAAATTATTTATAATACTGATAAGTGCAGTCGAATTCGTTCCAAAAACTTACCTAAATACAACCCAACTCATCAATTAAAATATTAATATTTTTATTATTAAAAAATTGTGCCCATCTCCACTCCAGCCTCAACTCCAACGCCATTTTTTGTGGTTTAATGAAACGTTGGGAACCGGATTCTAAGTTTTTTGTTTTCCTACTTTAGTAAAAAAAAAATTATTTTCTTATTTTAATCTTTTTTTATTTTATTTTGTTTATTATTAAAATTTTCAGAATATCTTCAAGTAGAAGGCAACTTTGAAGCCCTTGTAACCAGTACGATCCACACGCATAGCATAACCGCCGCTAAACACATCCGCATACAACTATTTCGTAGGATACATCAGCACCGTTAAATTATCATTTTTGTCACAGAGCGCCTAATTAACGATTAGGATTGAATTCGTACGACATTTTGACAGTCTATGTACGAACCTGCTTCTTCCCTACGCAGCTACGCTGCATGGGTGCAGAAAAACCTCGGGGCTCCGTGAAACGGATACAAATAAAGTTTACGTCATTTTACTGCAGCTCATGTTTAACATTTGTTGGATTACGTGGACAAAACCTGAAACGTACACTCAGTATAAGGTTTGTGCATAGTCGTATAAACAATCATGACTTTTAGCATTGTGAGGAAGAGAGTTTTTAGGAACGGACAATTAAACGAACAATCATACATTACGAATTGGTCCAATTTATCACAAGAGACTCTATTTTAATTTTAAATGGGTCCCACTTGTCAGTTAATCGTGGATAACTTATCCAAATTGCATTAATTTAACGGTTAATTGAACGGTTATTCAGAAATACATAACGGCGAATTGCTCCAATTTATCACAGGAGACTATTTGAATTTTAAATGGGTCCCACTTGTCAGTGTAATCATGAATAAGAGACTTATATTGCTGCTAATAATTTAACGGTTAATTGATCGGTTATTCAGAAATACATAACGGCGATACACCAAAAGATGCTCTTAATTCTTAAATCTTAATTAATCCCCTCCCGCTAATAGACATATCCAAATTTCCGATTAATATTAAATGCCTCTTAAAATGTTTCTTTCCACTTTGGTTGATAGTTGAACACTTGAACACTTATATATCTCTCTTGCGAGTCTCGCCTTTTGCTTCCATACTTCTCTCATTCGCATCTCTCGTTCTCTCGCTCTCTCTCCCCCTCACACAAAAATGATTTCCACAGATTCGGTTCGCACAGTCGTTGGTATAATAGGTACGTACAAATGGTGATCTCTGCTTCTACTCATACTGTCGTTTGCTCTCTATCTCTCTCTCTCTCTCAATCTATCTATCTCGTTTCCATCTTAATCGCTTGTTCTTTGATCACCATTGCAGGAAATGTGATCTCCTTCGGCTTGTTCCTGTCTCCACTGTAAGCTATATCCATCTCCTCTATTAACACAATCGTTAGATGAGTAGATCCATCTATATATGTTATATGTATATGATGTGCACAAACAGATCCGCAATCTGATGACTTTATTTTTTCGATCTATTTTTCATCCTTTTATATTTGCTTAAGTCGAGATTTGAGAAAAAAAAAATATGTCCTCTGCTGTATTTCTGAGATTATGACGTTTGTTTTTCATCGATATCCTTGATCAAAATAGTATTTTATTTGGTCAAACAGATGCAAAAATCAAATCCATATCTGTCGATTTAATCCGTGGCTGTTAGTAGAAACTGACATGGTGTCTTTGCTTCTTTTTTCTCTCTTCACAAGTCCCCAAATTTTGTTGTATAACGCTCCGTATGCATATGGCTTGAGGTTTCTTATTAGTTTTGTACATCTTTATAGGTTTCCTGTGCATCCCTGACATTGGTTCTTTCTAGTTTTGCCTTTCCAAATATGGATGTTTTTATTAGTAATTTCCTCTTTCGTATACTATCCATTGAACCTTGCAAAGTCAATTGAAAAGAAAGAAAAAAGGGGTTTTCAGCGGTACTCATTGGCATATGCATGATGCATTGTTATTAAATTTCGGCTGCATGACTACATATATGTGCATGGGCTTTGCGATGCAGAAATTTTTTTAATCATAGGTTGACATTCGTATTTGGATGCACTGAAGCCCATAAAAGTCATATATATGTATAGTTGCAATTCTCATCATCTGTGCCGTAGAAAAATGCAATTTTATCCCTTAGAATTTTGGTTTCACAAATAGCCCTGCAGAAGAAGTACATGTATTTGCTTAGATGGATTTATATTAACAACAAATTTAACTGGCAGTGCCCTCAGTGACCTTTATTTGGATAACTTGAATTAAACATGTTACTAATTATATCAAGTCAGTTGTGGGAATAGTTGACTCAAACAGTTCCAATCCCAAGCAATTTGCTTCATTATTTGAACAAAAAAAAACCTGAAAACTACATATACAGAAAACCCCTGGAAAATTTCTCCTAGAAGTAGAGTCATCTTCAATCCTTGCAAAGTGTGTGTATAACCAAACATATATAATACTGTTTTTTTCCTTCTTTTTTTTTTGAACTTTGGATGAACAAATAGGCCAACATTCATGACTATTGTGAGCAAGAAGGCAGTGGAACAGTTCTCTCCCATACCATACTTAGCTACACTGCTGAATTGCATGATGTGGATTGTTTATGGGCTGCCTATTGTGCATCCGAACAGTGTGCTTGTGCTCACCATCAATGGCGCTGGTTTTCTGATTGAGGCTCTCTACATCTCCATATTCATTGCCTTCTCTCCACGCCACCTCCGTGTAAGCTCCTGTTCTTTCTTTTGCTCTTAATTTGTTAATATTTATTGGGGTTCTATAACCACGAACATGATTAATAATATCTTAATTTATTGATATTTTTCTGCCAATACTTGTATTTCTTACACTTACATATTTTATTTTTTTGTAATGCAGCTTAGGATCTTAGGCATTTTGGCAGCAGAGCTAGTATTTGTTGGGGTGGTCCTTGCTGGTGTGCTTGGTGGAGCCCACACTCATGACAAAAGGACAGAGATTGTGGGAATTTTCTGTGTCATATTTGGCACTGCCATGTATGCATCGCCTCTTTCCATCATGGTAAGATTTTATTGTTCTTATAAGCAGCTGTAATTCACAGAAGTGTATTGTTTTTATTGATATTATTTATGATCGAGTTCCACCAAAAATCTGTCTCAGTATATATTTAAGTGTCACAATAATAATTTTTAAAAGGACTATGTAGTTGGCACTTGGCACTGCTAACATTTGTATGTTGACTACTTTTATATGTTGACATACTGTTCTCCCCTCGAAGGTATGTAATATACTGTAGAGTGTCAGATAAATTGTGTTGCATGGTGTACCATAATATTTCCCATTGCAAATGTATGTTGTTAAGCATTAGGTTTTGTTTGGATTAATAGAAAAACATGTTTATCTGATCTTATGTTTTGAATATTATAATTAAAATTATTTCTTAATTTTAGTTGAACAGGTTTAGTCCAATTAATTCCAGTATTACTAGTGGTCTTAATTAATAATGCTCTCAGTTTTGTATATCAGTTCAAGTTACAATGTTAGATTTAAGTTAATTAATATACTCCTGTTGCTTAATTGAATCACCTTTCTTCACTCTTGCAAGTAGGTAAAAGTTCCTGCTAGCTCAATATTTCTAGAAAGTTAACAGCATGATGTGCTAAATACAATGTCATCTTCATTCAAGTTTACATTAAATTATGTCCACCAAAAATGAACCTGTATATACACTCTATAAGGTGATTGAACATCAGATAAATTGTATGTTTCCTATATATGGTATCACAGATGCATGTGCATTCTCTTTGGCAGCTAGGAACTTTGCTAGATTAGGTACATGGTATTTGCAGTAATAGGTGAGTTTTAAAACAGAAACGTCAAAAGAAGCATTTAGGTGGTTGGATCTTTTTGTTGTTTCTCTGTTTTAGAAAAGAAAAATTGGTCAATAGAAGGCTGATTATGACTTAGCACGGTGCTGAAAATGAAACTTTTGTAAAAAGATGGTAAAGAGTTAGCTCTGTGTTAAGTTAGGCTTTTGACGAAATTAATATTATATTTTGATTTAATCCGGTCATTATTTAGTGCTTATGAGCCTAGATCTTTTGTGGCTTTCTTTAAATACATAGATTGTCATGTTATTAGTGGATTAATAATTTATTGGGTATGAATTCAATATTATCAAGTAGCTATGACCAAAAAATGTCCTGAGGCTAATAACCTAGCTAATTTAGCCCACAGTCAATGCAGCAGCATGAAATGGAATGTAATGATCCGCCACAAGAAAAATATATATGGCTAACAGTTCTTCTTTTTGCTTCTTTTGACAGAAAATAGTGATTCAGACAAAAAGTGTGAAGTACATGCCATTTTCTCTCTCCTTCGTCAGTTTCCTAAACGGCCTTTGCTGGATGTCCTACTCTCTCCTTCGCTTTGACCTCTATATCTTGGTTGGAAATTTTTTCTTAATTTCCTTTTTTCTACTCAAATTGTGCAAAACCAAAATTCTGTCTGATACAGAGCACTCTGTACCTAAGAATTACCAGTAAATCCTTCTTCAGTTATTTTAGAGTAATTGGGTCATTACTGAATCACAACAGAGCTATATAGTTAGCTTCATTTAACATAATTCGCAAATAAAGGGGCTAAAATCAGGACTGAAATTGAGAAATAACAGTAGATAGCATAGTACATCATATGTTGGTTGGTATATATGCACTGCCACTAGACTGAACCAAAATAATAAAAAAGTTAATAAAAGAGGAGTTAAATTCTATGGTCTAAGATGAGCAGCAAAAGCCAGCTATAAGTCGGGTACATAAGCACACAATGGATAGTATTTGCACAACACGGAATTGAGTATATCTGAGTCTTAACTGTTGATTGAGAACAACCACATTTTCTTGCTTGAGCAGATACCAAACGGTCTTGGGGCATTACTTAGTGCAGCTCAGCTAATTCTCTACTTCATGTACTACGGTGCCACTCCTAAAGACGAGCCAAAGGAAGACCTAGAATTGCCGGAAGTTGTCACTACCAGTACACCTGACTCTTTCAGCTGTGTGACAGTTGAGAAATAGATAATGAATTTTCTATTCTAATACTCATTAGTACGTCGATTGATGAGACGAGTTTAATTACAGTTAGATGCACACTTTAATTCTGATTTTCTGTTGGATCTTAGCATCTTTACCTGTTTTTCTGTGTTGTCTTTATAAAGGATTGATGTACTCCATATAACAATTGTGTTCCTTTTGCATTTGCAATTGTTTGACTACCTGAGTAATGTGTGTCTTTTCATTATCAAGACAGAAGATTTATGCATGAATTTGAGAAGTGACAGTTGGAAGATTTTGGAATGAAGGCTTTGTTGTTGTTGTTTCTTGACAGAGAAAAAGCGAGAACTGTAATGTGGTGTGATTTCTAAATCTATTGTTTATACCCAATAAATCACAATTGAATCACAATTCTCATTTCTTGTGCACTACATAGGCAACAAAGAAGAAGAAAAATCTATTGTTTATACCCAATAAATCTACAGAGCCGACTTCCCTTTGACGCTGGAATCATCTACATCTTTGAGCTTACAGTAATGTGGTGTGATTTCTAATAGTCACTCGGGGCTAACTTCTGTTACTCGTCACATCCCTTTGTAGCATGTAGCAAATCCATTATAGACAAACCATCGACAATCCAACTAGACATACTGGCCACCTTCCATTGTTTGGTACCGGTATTTCTCTAGCCTAGGCCCTGGCTATGAAAGAAAACTCCTACACTTGGTGTGTCTAAAAAGTAACAAAAAATACAAGATATTCCCCAAAAATATTTGAATGTCATCTTCTCTATCTTTGGCTGTTTGAAAACAAGTGCATTCCTAAAAAGAGCCATTTTAAAATTGGGAGTCAACACTAAACGCTATGAGATATGAATCTTGTGCAAAATAAGAAGCCATACTGCTTTCCAACTCCGAGTAATACCTCCATTCCAAGTTTAGTGTGCCCCCCATTTATCCATCCAACTTAATATATTTCTTTAATCATGGAGCAGTCTTTAATCTCTTGGACGGGGTTACCATGAACAACTTTCGTACAGAAACTACTGGATCGTCTTCCTGTCAATGCCAATTGTTCGTCAAAAAATAGTGTATAGTGTGAACAAACTAAGAAAGCAAACCAAAGGCTTCCATTTAGACTTTTATGTCAACCTCATATCTATGTTTAACAGTTTAAACATATTATTCCCCTTTCTTATTACAATTATGACTTGAAACTAGCACCAACTTAGCCATGATTTGATACTACCCACAACCAATTTTCCATGACCGGCCATTAATTGAGCAATTAAGCCTGCTTACCTTGACTACGACTCCTTTGGCCTCAAGTTACCCACCCAACATAAAATCAGACATAAATAACAACAAAAACAGCTAAACTGGCAAAACTGATAGCGCAATATTATGTCAATTGGCCCATACACAATATATTCATCAACTTCTAGGTTCTAACAAACCCTGCCAGTTTATGTAAACGACTTAAGTATCCCTGCCGATGAAAACTCGTACTTAATTGTCAATCTCAAATTGCAACAGGACAAAGGAGAAGCTAATGGACTATAAATTCTAAGTCGGATATTGATTTTAATTATTTAATTAATGATACTGAAAACCATCTAAGACATGAAAAGAAAACTGAATAAATAAATAAAGAAACACCTCGTCAAGCAAGCTAGAATTATTCAGGTTTGGATTCTCCTCCTGGTGGGCATCTTCATTAGACAGATTTTCCTTCTGTGACAGCAATGCTGAGAGCATCAACTTCCAGCCAGGTAAGGTTCTTCTACCACTGTTACCACAGATCCAGGGACAGAATGTCCTGTGCTGCCTTATGGGGTCAAACTCATCCAACTTGTCAAATAAAACATGCTTTCCTAAAGTAGAAACATTAATATTAAAACATACAGTGTGTTGATTCTCCTATTTCTAAGTACTGTTTTCATTAACCATTCATTATCTGTTCTTTTGCCTTCTTATTTTCTTCTTTTCTTTAGTGGGGCTTGCTCCAAAGGAGGTCAATAGAGCACAAGGGAAAAGGTGCAAATGATGAAACTTTTTGACTGGCTTGCTCTCGAGTTTTATTTGGAGGAGAGATGGAGTGAAAATAAAGCTCTTCAAACCACCAACTTTGGGCGTGAGCACATTAGTTCTCTTCTTTCACCTTTATCAAAACTTGGAAGCACGCATCAGAGATTTAAAGCACCAGCATTTCATAGAAAGCTTACATACAAGCGTATAATTGATGAATAAAGCAATTTGATCCGTATGTAAGCCAGATGATACATGTTTTCCACAAAAGAAACACTAATAACTACAGAGGGCATCTCCTATTCCCTTCCATATCATTTAATTTGTCTCTTTTATTTATTTACCTCAAGGACTCACCAGCAGAACTGAACCATGTACCCTCAGGAACCTAACCCATCCCAACCCCAACTCAGAAGGAAAACATAGGAAATAAACTAAAACCTTAAGAAAAAGAAAACATGATTAAGCATCTTAGACTCAAAATTGCACTAAATATATCTTGCGTTTCCGCTTGAAAAAATTGGAAGATTCACAGTTCTTCAATTTTAGAACTTATAGTAATTGTTACCAATTTTATTTTCCATGGCTTAATTGCTATACAATAATATCTGGCATTTTTTTCAAGGTTCACAGAAAATGATAAAATTTTATAAGGACAGCCCACGGGTTGTTTCTTCTAATGAAAGTAGTAGAATATTTGTTTTTATCTACCTTTTTTTGATGATTGGCGATCATCTGACAAATTTTCTGATAAAACATTGGTGTCCACTTGATCTGTTACTATTGCAACAGCCTCTGCTCCATGGCTTGAAGATTCATCCCAGCTTCTTTTGCGCTTCAGCTCTCCAAAATTTTGCAAAACCAATTTTGTGTGCCGGCTGACAACTGGCAAGATAACCTTCGGCACAAAATTCTGCCTGGTTGCTGGGGGACCACCTCCTATACTTCTACTTAAACCACCTCCTAAGCCATTATTACCACTATTATTACTAGTATCTCCTTGTTGGCAGGTAGAACTCTTTTCACAACTGAAAAACCGTAGAGGCTTCTCCACTGTTGTGAAGGGCCAGAGAGCAGCACGGGCCCCACAAAGATTGCACTCCAAGACAAATGAAGATGGGTCATGGTAATTTGATTTTTCATCATCATTTTCTGTTGATGAATTAAATGTAACTACAGTTGATTCGCGTTCTGCCGATTCTGATAATGTTGTGGTATCCTTGTGAGAAGTTGGTTTGACTCGATCAACAGTGTATGGGAGCTGGTGGAGCTCCCATCCACACAAAGCTATCAACTTCAGGGCCTACCAATAAAACAAATTTCAATTTTCACACAATTTATTTTTTTATAAAGAAAAAACTGAACAGAAACCACAGCATAATACTACCAAGTAGGAACCATAACATCCAATTAATGGTATAAAATTTTTATCTGGGCACAATTTGCTTTCCCCTGGTAGCAATACCTAGCACTGCAACTTTGTCAACTACTAGCAGACCACAATTCAACAAATGCACTTCTTTTTTTCTTAGTTAAACCATTAGAGGCTATTCGAGAACTGACTCATTCATATGTTAACTTATTTCTGCTATTTGAGAGCTGACTGATTCATATGTTAACTTATTTCTGGTACATATTTGAGACGTTATTTGAGCCTCTCTAACACAAATTAGTGAAAATATTACAGGATGACATACCTCATAATATGCATCTGAATCATCAACTAAACCTTCAAAATCCTTTCCATGTTCCTCTTCAGTAACCACAATAGTTCCCTTCAGCGTAACTGGTGGAGACTGCTCTTTCAAAAACTCCTCAAGCCTAGGTTCTTGTTTCTTCATGTAACCTAAGGCAGATGAGGAGATCTTGGGGAGGGATGAGAGCTGGGGAAGGTCAGAGATGCAGTTCTCATAGTTACGAATCAAAACTGAAGGGGGTGTTGGAGGAAAGAGAGCCAGAGACTCTTCACATATGTTGTCTATCCATGGGCAGAGCAGCTTGTGGCCACTATCCAGTTTCAAACTGAACACAGCAGCCGCTTTATCCACTGCATTAATAAAACAGCATCTTGATTATCAATACTGGGTTTTAATCTTCATTGTTTATTTACTTTTAATTTGGCTCTTTTTTCTATGCAATTGCTTAATTATGGCTAGCTATGAGCTATCAGTTAGTTATGCTTAGCAATTGTGGCCAAAATGCTATTTTCAAAAGTGCCAGTGAGGTCATAATACAATACATTGAGGTTAGTACATTGTTAAACCTAACAAAAACACACGACTGCTCTGTACTGATCCCAGTGAGGTTCTAATAAAATACATTGCTGCCAGATGGCAAATTAGACTAAATATGGACACTAGTTCTATTTATCAATTAAGCTTAGTACATTTTTGCCAGATACCACATTAGGAAAAACACGGGTACTAAGCCTACTCGATAATTAGAACTTAATTTAGTCCAGGTTGCTCTGGTCAGTATTATATGAAGGTCAAGTAGATCGCAATAGGTCGATTTAGATAATTGACAACAGTGAAAACTGAAACTTAAACAGTAAGAAGTACCAGAATTATAGTCTTGCACGAGGAAATCAAAATAAATGCTACAAATGATTACATATTTGTGGCTGGATGGAACCACAACAAATAAGCTGGCGTCTTTTGAGGCTTGAATGCAGGGATCAGTAAAAATAATTAGTTGGGCCCTTATCAAAACAAAACATCAGATCAGCACCAGCATTTGCACAGATAAGGTTGGAAGGAGAAAATAAAGAAGCACAGAACTTCACTTAAGCCATGAGTAAACCCAAGCTCAAAACTATATACAAAGATCAAAGTAACAAAAGAAAGAAAAGATACCTTGTTGTGATGTCCAGGAAGTAGGGGTAGAGAACATGAGGCGGGCCCCACATGCCTCGCATGATATAATATCTAACTCCATATTGACCCAACCCCTCCTAGCACAGTTAACTGGACTGATCGCCTAAATGAACATTAATAACAGGCAATGGTTAGCAATTAACAAACTCCAATGATTGTACAATCAAGAAAACTTCTCTACACAGTCCGACCAGGCCAATTTTTTAAAATATGCACCTTATTAAGTGATAAACCCTCCTTGATAGAGGAACAAACGTGGATAGTCAGGCTTACTGAAGAGTATGCAACATTTTACTTTTCAGATTAACATCAATTCACAAAAGATTTCTAAAATCAAAACAAACCTTAGGTTTAGCAAACCAAGTCATAGCTTTGAAAGTAGCAAGCCGCCGCATGAGATCACCCCGGTCCCATGGCCGGCAGGACGGCGCAGGGCTCATTGCACTGACATGTGGGGCACGAAATACCTTTTCCATCCCAAATCTCGTGCTAAGCTCTACTCTCCTCGACGTCTCCAAAGCTGCCGATGAACTGTTGGAATTGAAACCACCAAAACAGTCGCAAAGTCGATCGATCGATCGAGGTTTCAGATAAGAGAAAGAGATAAATCTAGAAATCGAGAGAGATTAGTTACACAGAAGCGCGCCTGAAGGGAGATGCTTTGGTATTGGGGAAATTGTACAACTTGTCCATAACCTTCTTCAGCCGCCTCTCCGGTTCATCGTCCGACATGCTTCCTTCCTTTGTGCGATCACTTTTTTTTTTTTTTGAAGTGCACGATAACTGTTTTTTTTAGTGAGATTGAGCACGAACCGCCATTACCGAGTTTCTCGACTGCTGCGTTATTTTTTCCTTCTCTTTTGTTGTGGTACTTGACTACTTGAGCCTCTGCCTCGGCAATCGAGGTTGCGATAGTAAACATCTGTCCGACTGTACGAATGAACCTGGTTTATTTTCTAAATTTGAGAAAATGAACCGGGTTTATTTTCTAAATTTGAGAAAATGAACCGGGTTATTTTCTAAATTTGAGAAAATAAACCGGGTTTATTTTCTAATTTTGAGAAAATAAATCTCCCATTTTGGGCCTTTTAGGAATACCTCGTCAACCCATATCTGACAAACCCGTCCGACCTAGACTATTCTGATATAAATTCGAAACTCGAAAATAACTCGACATTAGATTACCAGATATCTAGCTTGACCTAATTTGATATGAGTTGAAGCCCGAAATGATCCGACATCAGATGACCTGATATCCGACCCAACTTGCCCCAATATGACCCATAACTCGAAATGGCCCGACATCACATGATCCGATATCCGACCCGACCTGGTCTGACATGATTGAAATCTAAAATTACCTGACAGCAAGTGATCCGATACCCCACATGACATGAAATTAAATTAATTTATAATGAATTACAAATTAAATGGACCCAAGTTGGAAAAAAATTATGACTAAAATAAAATAGTAATTCATGCATCACTCATAAGTCAAAATTCAAAAATCATAGGCCAGACACATCACTCATAAGTGAAAAAGTAAATTTGAAATATAACGACTCGTAACTTAATTCGATTTGAAATGTAACAACACATAATCATACTGAAGTCGACCTGAACTTGAATAACCAAAAAATACGCTGGAGGAACTAAATATCAAGAATCAAACATAGATATCAGAAGTATTGGAGGATGTCAGACACCCCCAACATCCCCTCCCTCTGCCCCTGCATGTTGATCTTATCTGCACTTTGATTAGTACTTGCATTTCCATTTCCTTGAAGAGCAAGTCAAGTTGCTAACAAAGACTAGAGACTAATTCATATTAGTTGTTATTTCAAATAGGAATAATATGATTCTGTTATTTCGCTCGGGTCTGTTGGATTCTGTCTTTCCTGTCGGCATCGAAGGTTCAACTACTAACGTTGTAAATAATGTGATTCTTCTGATGGACCAAGTCTATCACATTCAGCTCTCATTAGAAAGATTTATTGTATGATGAAAAAACTGGATACAAAATTGGGGAGCTTTCTGCTTAAGGTTTTCATAGGGAAGCATGTATGCGAGCTTGGAGCCCAGACAACAAACAGGTAAATATAGTTTATTATTGCTTGTTAGGGCCTGTTAATCTTTTTGTTCCGACTATTTAAATATTTATCAACAATATCTTTGTTACTTTGTTAGTAGATTAATACTTGACGATATTATTAATTTGGGCTTTGCTTGAGAAGCTTATACAGTTATACCAAAGCTAGAATAGCGGATCTAGCTTGGATTATGCATTTTTGTATAGTTTCATTTACGCAATTACGCCTGCTCATTGCAAAAGAGGTAGCAGGCTAGCAGCTTCAATTATGATGCTAAAAATGAGGCCCATATTGAGATTAGCCCCCAACAAATCCAGTCCATTACAAACATTGTGATTATAGAGAGAAAATAGTACGACCGGTTTTCTTAAAGGAACAAAGCGCTTCGTTAGTCCCACCAGTGTTCGATACTCGCTCGAGTCGGGAGCTTCTGGTATAAAAAAGGAGGCGAGGCATCGAAGCAAGTCATACCTTTCTCGGCCTTTTGGCTAAGATCAAGTGTAGTATCTGTTCTTATCAGTTTAATATCTGATATGTGGGCCATGTGCTCACAACGATATTAAATTTATTTTTTGTGGGGTGGGGCTCAACACGGCAGCTTGCTGCCGGAGCTCCTACGCGTCGCCCGTGCGCTGCACTATTGCACGGTTTGGTGCATCCCTACCAAATCCTAATTCAATTTTTTAATTTTCTTAAAAAGTATATATCTGAAATATGAAAAAAGTATATATCCTAATTCAAGTGTAGTTTCAACTAAATAGCAGAATTATACCATCTATGTTGTCGCATTACTTAATGTTTCAAATTTTCTATTGTTTGCCATTGGTTTCTACTAAATGGCAGAATCAATACTTCATATGGATGCAAACTAATATCCAATTCTTCCAGCCAATTGTCCTTGGCATTAAATTATTACACCAGAAAAAACATACAAATGGCAAAAGAACAGAAGAATTTGGTTTAGATGATTCATTTCACCAATTCCATCCCAGAGATTTTCTCTGAAATATGTCTCAGATATGCCAGAGACCTTATAAACTACAGCTCAAATTTCAGTTAGTCAAGTTTATGCTTTTCAATTTCTTACCAGAAAGGAAACTATTCAACTAAACTGCAGCTTACGAATGGCAAGCTTTTAGGTGCATCCCCATCGTATTGTCACAAACAATACATTTCTGACACTATACAATACAAAACATAAACATGCACAGATCACTTTATCCTTTTGTCATATTACTTTTCGATGCCAGATTAAATCCACTTTTAGCTTAACATCCAAAATACCTTTGCTATTAATTGAGATTAAATTGTCCAAAATCGGCCGAATTGAGACGACAAAAATGAGTAACAGTACACTCATGCCAGATTAAGTTTCTTGATTGGGTTGAATCATCATATCTTATTGCTTTATTTAGTACCAATCTAATCTTCTATCTCATGTGATGGCGTCATAGCCCTACTTTCGCCCCCATCCAATACCATCATTTCATCTTCTACTGTCCTTGCTGCATTTCAAAAGTTCCACAAGTCCTTTAGGTGCCATGTGCAGTTGAGTGAAGATGGTGATGTGGCACCTAAACGATGAGATGTTTGTTTCAATTGATAATTGTGTCAGGAGCTTTGTTTGGTTTCGTTTTCCTTCTTATAGGTTATATTAATTTCCTTCAGTTGCTTTCCTATTTCTCACTGGATAAAGCATTGAAAAACAAACTATTTGTATGGATTGCAGTTATTTTCTATCTGATTTAAACCAGTATATTTTATCCAGACTGGGTTAACTGAACCATGCATAGATCCTGACATCATTTTAGACCATGATTAGATGATAAAATGGTAACTTATGAAGCATTACCTTAATCAATTGAAAACGCTATAGTGGTTAAAACATAACGAATGTGAAATCAGCTTGGCTAGTTGACTTACTAGCATTGTTCTGTTTTCCAACATTACCTGATACAATGTTACTTTACCAAAAATGCATCAGAAAACTAAAAAATAATATACATCACTTCATAATAAAGTAAAGTACTTGATTGGTAAAACAACAAATTGCACAATACCAATTCATGACGGCTAAATGAATAAGAGCCCAAGGTGATGATCAACTTATATAAATAAGACTTTGAGTCCATTTGCTTCTCGCCTAGCTCTAGGCACAAGACCTCTTAAAATGGATTAATTCATAGTTTCAAAAACAATTTCTACTGATGAGTTATACTTAGCATCAGGCCATAAGCTCCAAGTTTAGTAGTAACAAGTGGGTATCATTCATCGATAGGGATATATGGACAGCACACTACTTAACACCAGCTAAAGAATCTTGTATTAGGTTACTGTCTCTCAGTTGCTGAGAACTAATCCTGTAAATACCTTTTCGCATCTTAATATTTTCTTTTTCTTTTTTTGGGTAGACCTTCCGCCTGCCACCTCAACAACAACAACAACAACAAAAACAACAAAAAAAAATTGACGCTGGTTTCCTTCGTATCCTGGAATTTCTAGAATGTGTTGTCTATTAAGACTTTCAATGTATTTCGTGGTTTCTACCAAATTTCTTTGCAAAATTTTGGATGTTTAATGTAAAACCAGTCTGAAAAACCAGTCTTCTTTTTCTTTTCTTTTTTCTCCACAATTTAGCACAGCTAAGCACAGACAAAACTACTCCACTGGGAGCAGATTTCATTAAACCTGGAAACGCTCCTAAATTGTATTAATTATCATTTTGATCTTTTACAGTTGCATGTCTTGATGACTGTTGTATGATGAGAATTATGCCAGGAATTTGTGAGCTGTATGGAGAGCGTAATCTTACATTATCACAACTACATAACCGTATACACTTTGAAACAGATCTGAACTTTCAATAAGTAGAAGAATGAGTTCTTCTCTTCAACCCTGATCTCATCTCTTCGTCTGGTAAATCAATCTCAATTTCACTATACATTGGATTTGAATAAACCCGTGATGCTTCAACAATCTCCCCTTCTTCCAATTTTTGCATTTCCACTTCCGGCTTCTCCGTTTCCCAGCTACTCGAACTGCTTCCACTGTACCCAATCTCACTATCTTCTCTCTCTTCCACCGAAGAACTGTCGCTATATGTATTAAATATAGTGATGCTTTCCTTCTGCCTTGAGTTATGAAATGAGTGGCTCTTCATCTTGCCATTGTACAAAGGAAGAAATGACAAAACTGCCCCTGAACTGACAGCGTGGTCTCGACCAAGGCTGTATGAACTGTGGAGTTTCCTCTCTACCCCTTCCTTTTGCTTGACTATTTGTCCCAAATCTTCAAGGGTTTCATTTGCAGTGGCTTCTTCTATTGCTTTTTGTTCAAGCTTAGAGATCAACTTATTTAGTTCCTTTTTCTTACTGTGGAGAGAACGCTGCATTTACACACAAAAGGTGTTACAATTGGATTAAAAAGAAAAACCGATCAATAAATTGCATCTGGGCTCTGGAATTTGGTACTTTGATTGCCTATTAATTAATTCATTTAAATTAATTGCTTAGCCTTTACAGATCGACCATTTTTTTCTTACTTTTTTCAGATATGGCGCTATTATCAGAGCAGTTCTTTATTTATCATGGAAGTTTCAGTCAGAACAACTTTTTCCATTACTGGCACGACCTATTGGATAAGATAGAAGCACTGGTTTGACAGATATCAAATTCCATTTTCTTTCCTTTTATCATTTCTTGGAACAAAATGGCAGTTAGACAAGGAATTTTTGGGTTAAACTTGAGGAATATTTTATACATGAGGGGGCAATTTGGTAAAGATTACCTACTTCAGGGAAACAATAAACATCAGTAAATTGATACTTTTGAAAGATATAAGCAAGGGCAAGTAATTTCACAATTAAGGAGGGGGTGGGTGGGGGGGGGGGTAGATGGTTGTTTTGTTTAGTTTAAGTACTTACTCTCTTCTCCAAAAAGCCGCTTAAGCCGTTATCTTTAAGCTTTTCCTTCCTCCAAAAGAGACAACAAAATCGAACAACCACAAATAATACCAGTAATATGATGGTTTGTACCAATAGAAATAGTAGGTTTGTATCTTCATCACCTAACAAAAGCAAAAGATGAGACCGCTGAAAGAGTTAATTGGAATGAAATAATATGTAACTTAGCTTTTTTTCCCAGTGTCCTTTTTGTCAGGTTAATTATCTCTAAATACCAGAGCTGGGAATGAATCAAAGTAAAAAGTGAGTAATGTCAAAGGAGAAATAAAAAATAAGGGTTGTTCAGAACATAAGTTTCTTCCAAGGTGTGGCATCATAATACATACAGTAACAGCTGGGCCCAAATGTCCAATGTGCAATTGTTGCATTTACCTGAGTTGGTTCTGGCAAACTTCAGTTCAGCTTGTGAGCAGGTCCAAGCAGTTCTTTGCCCTAGAAAAATTCTTAAAAGGTAAATTATATTGCTGTGGTATACCAAGCAAGAAAATAAGCCAAAGTGAACTGTTTAGTTTTTACACCACAGGTTAAAAGAAAACAATACAAGTTGTGTAGCATTGCAGAATGTTGCCTATTCCTGCATGAAATATAACTTGTGTAAATAAATATAATTTCTTATTTAACTAGACAGGTGGTGAAGTTACTTTTGTGATACTGTTCTGGTTTTTAAAAAATGGTTATTAACATTTGCATGATTTACAAAGGAGGATATCATACAATAAAAAATAAAAAAAAGAATAGAGAAGGTACATACTTCCAGATGATAGAAATGCAAGTAGAATCCTTTCATCAACAGAAAAGTACTGCAGATCGCTTTTCAGCAGAAGATCAGAAACCTCACCTTAAGAAAAGATAATTTCTTATTAAAAAGGCTCTCTCAAAACTTATTTCTGACCATCTTAGACTGGATCTCAAACAAATTTCAGTATCCCACGGATAAAGTATTGGGGGAAGAGAACACAAATAATAAATTTGCTATACGGCAGTTTTATCACAATATATGGTCAAATAAAGGCATAAATAAAAGGAATATGCTAAAATATGGCCAAATATAAGCATAAAGAGGACCATGCAACTACAATACCATTTCATAAAATAATCTGGTGTCGCACATAAGAAAAAGAAGAAAATGGGATAATTAGTACAGGATTTTACCAGGGTACTCTCCCGTCCAATATACAGTTCCAGTGGCTGGTGCTAACAAAGTGAATTTAACTTGTACAGGTCCCAAAGCTGACACATAACTAGTACTACCAATACTATGGGTTATCTTTGAATCCAGTCTGGTCTGAGAAATGTACACCGCAAAACCAGAACAGTCGAGCGCTGGACCAGCTTGTATTACAGAATCTGATGTAGTTTCTTGTAGAAGCTTCTTCAGATCCCCATCTGGTGAGATTGAGTAGAGGAATCCATCTAAGGAACCAATTGAGATCCAACCTAACATAAAAGTCATCACCAATTTTTAGCTATTATGTGGTCTGTTGACAGAATTTTGCATAGATTGGAACTAAATTGATGCATTGTTGCATGATGAGAGTACATTCAGGGTCAATTCAAATTGGATTTCTTTCAGCTAAATTTAATTGCTTATTTGAGAAATGACCATTATATATTAGGGAGTTGGTACAACTTTGTGTGTAAAACAACTATCAATTGTAAATTGATAGTTAAATTCAGGCCTAAACTGCAACTTCAATGAAAATGTGATAATTGATTTGGGCTTAACTAGAGTTGTTGGATTCGGTACTCACCACTAGTGTCCCAATTAGGCCCTGGATGTTTGGACACCAAATTAGCCTCAATCAGTTCAAGTTGTGCAATTAACACTCAATTTCAGGCTTGTGCTAACTAATTCAACCTCAATTGCAATCCCCATTTTTTTTTTAATAAGGTGGAGCTCAGAGGTCTCCCCTTTTCATTAAAAACAAAGAGTCATGTACAAAGCTGCATAGATCATTCTTTACCAACCACATGTTGGCATTGAAGGACCCTGCTTTAAAGGCATTACCATTGGAATCTACAATTGGAGAGACCATTTCACTGCTCAGGGGGCCAAGAGTCTGTTGCCAGATGATGTTTCCAGTGGAAGCATCAAGACACACAACAACTGCCTCTTTGGGAAAAGTGGCATACACAAAGCCATTATTTCCTGGTGTAATTACCATCTTATCCCCAAAAGCGCCTAAATCTTGGATCCATCTAAATTGTGGATCACGGATGTACACTGAATATAGTTGTCCCTCCGTATTTGCTACCTATAAAGTTGAAGCACAGCACCGGTTTTCAAAGATGAACACACGCGAAACAATTGAAAAGCTGCTATTTAACAAATATTGAAGTTTCAGTTATGCCATGAAGTAATATGCACCAGGCAGCAGAAATTTTAGACCATACTAAACTACAAGCTTGCTTATCCAATGCTTTTATTCGTATTGTCTGCATCGTTGCTTAATAATAGGTTCTTACTATCCGAAGAAGAAAAGCTAGCAGCCTTATTGTACCAATAACATAATATGGAGAAAAACTTATAGTAAGCTTTCAGGAAGGAATTAATATCTTACATATAGAGTCCCTTCACATAAGTCCACGGCTGGTGCCGAATTAAAATAGCAATTCAGTTGGTCAATCATGCACCCCTGAGTGTACCCATGCCGGTGCAGTATGGGGCCAATGCTCCATTGGAGCTCCCCTCGTAGCATGAAAGAGAAAAGGCCACTGTTTCTTATGGTTATAAATATTGACAAGTAGGCCGGGCTGATCGAGATCCCCAATATCTCCTCAGAAGAATTGTGAGAGAAGAGTGTTTTCAATGGAGGCTGGATGGAGCCTATTTTTGAAGGGTTTATCTTCAGAACCGTATTTTCGGCTACCAAATATATCTGCTGATAATAAATAATGTTATTATTTATCATCTGTGGACTCGGTATTCATAAAAAAATATTCATCATTTTCTGTTATTTTTCCGTACTAAAATTAATGTTGTAAGAATTCATGGACAGCATTAAACACAAGGTAATGGTAATTTGGCAATAAGCAAATTTCAGACTTTAAAATTGAACCTCAAGTTATTGAATCTTTGTTTAATAAAGCTCAGTTGTGCAACACATCTCAATATTTTCCAAATCCAGACATAGTAAACTCTAATGCATTCAATAACTATCAGATATGAGAAAATAAAAAAAGTTTTGACCTTTCCTCTGTCATCAGTAACAGGAGCAATATCTTCTCTACAGAAAAGACCAAGAGGAACAACCCATGCAACAGACCCATTTCTCTCAAACGCAAAAAGGTTTTTTCTTGAACATGCAACAAGCCTCCCATCTTGTATTATAAGAGGAGGTAAAAGGATATGTTTTATAGGAGTCTCATCTGCAGTAGCAAATGAAAAGTAAGATTTATGCACAAGTTTATGTGATGACCCCAAAATAGTAAATCATGACTATATGTATGTGTGATTTTTAATTGGTCTCTGAGATTCTGATATTCCAGTTTTGTGAGTTACTTCAAAAATCCTAACAAAAAAATAGAACAAAATTCACTGACAGTGTTTAACGAAGTTCAATAATGTAGAATTCACTAACAGTCTGGTACCCAAATTCACTGACAGTATTGTAACAAGCACAATTGTTCCATCATGGGACAAACATAATATTTTATTCCATAAAACAGAACCCATATTGCGTTCCATCATCAATTCCTAATGTCTTGGGAATTTTAATTTAATTTGTGTTATCATTACCACCTTTTCGTGGTTCATGAAAATAGAAAGCGAGAAAAAAAAACTCAGTTATCACAAAGGCGTAATCAAACGAGAAAGAGACAGAATAAACGATGAAGGGAAGAAAGGAAACTATACAGGTAAAAGATGATACTGCCAATAAAGCCAGAAATAGGAAGCATATCCAGTGGACATTATTTGTGGAAAAAGACATAATTAATTCATTACAGAGAGAGAGAGGAGCGAGTAGTAATGCGTGATGTAATTACGACTCGGTAAATTGTCAAAGAAGAAACGAACAGTTGCGTTTATTAATAACCGTCTGATTAGTGTTAGACTGTCAGGATTAACCCACCAGCGGATGGCTAGTCCAAGGGACCGAGTTCAGATCATGCACAGCACATGAACCGTCGATCGTCTCGAGATTCGTGCTAGTACAAACGCAAGATGATCCAATGGTTCAAGTGAAACGAAATTTGTAGAAATTAATATCTTAAAAGAATTGAATGCTGGACAAGAGACTCTTTATAATAAAAAAATATTACCTCGTCATTTTGTCAAAGGACCCTCAATTTGCGTATATATAAATGGAGAACGCATATAACACACTATAATAAATATTTAACGTTATCATATATTTTCCAAGAACTTCATAAAAGAATTGTTTAACGTCAGAATTTGTTTTCCTAAAATAGTGGTTAAAATAAGTAGAGAAATTAATACAAGAATTACGGGAACTAGGGAAGCTAGAAACCAACTTAATTGTAAAAAATAATTCATAAGGCATGTAAATGACTATTATGGTTTTATTGCGTTGTCAAATTAAATTACTAAATCACGCCAGTACACATTGATGAGACAGGAAAGTATAACCTGCAATAGCAAAAGTTTGGTCTTGAAGAAATTTCTCCTTCATGACATTTACCGATTTCTTTAATGTTAAATATTTAATAAATAAATTATAAATAAAAAAATTTGGTGTGAAAGCGCTGAAAATAGAAAATGTCGGAGTTGCAAACATCGACCTTTTGAAAAATTGCAAAGGATCGGTGTTCACAACACCTGCCTATTGATCCATTTTTCTCGCAAAAGCAAACTCCCATTCCCACATTTGGGACGTTGAATTTTTTATTAATAAAAATATTATTAATTTAATTCATGAATTATGTTACATTTAGGTAATTTTTTGTAACAAATTCAGTTACACTCGTCGGAATCGTAATCATCGAGCTGTAGATATTCGAGTCTATTTTCATCGCATCGAGTCCGATTTGCCAGCAGAGAAACGAGCGATTCAAAATTGATTTTGACGCAAACTCATGATAAAAAATCTCTAATTAAGACATAAGTTGAATATGTAGTCAAATTTGAGATGCGTATTTCTCCGAGACTCAACGAGATGGAAGTAGACTCGAATATCTACAACTCGATGGTTTGCGACGATAAAAAAACTAATTACGATCCCGACGAGCACTGTCAAAGTTTATAGAAAAAAATATATTAATCATACTTAATATTTTTTGTAACAACTTCGACTACACTCGTGGGGATCATAATTAATTTTTTATCATCGTAAGCCATGAAATTCTAGATATTCGAGCCTACTTTCATTGCGTCGAGTTTGATTTGCGATTGGAGGAACTTGCGTCTCAAATTTGGCTCCATCTTCAACTTATGATAAAATATTACTAATTAAGACGTTAATTGAAGATGGAGTCAAATTTGAGATGCACGTTCCTCTAATCACAAATCAGACTCGACGCAATGAAAGTAGACTCGAATATCTAGAATTTCATGGCTTACGATGATAAAAAAAATTTAAGTATGATTCCGAAGAGCATAGTGGAAGTTGTTACAAAAAATATTAAGTATGATTAGTATATTTTTTTTTATAAATTTTGATAGCGCTTCTCGAGATCATTTTAATTTTTTCTTATCGTCGCAAGTCCTCGAGCTATACATATTCGAGTCTACTTTCATCTCGTTGAGTTCGATTTGCAATCGGAGGAATGTGCATCTCAAATTTGGCTCCATATTAAACTTATGTCTTAATTTGATTTTTTTATCATGAGTTTGCATTGGAATCAATTTTGAATTGCTCATTTCTTCGATCGCAAATCGAACTCGACGTGATAGAAGTATACTCGAATATCTACAGCTCGATGACTTGCGACGATAAATTTAATTATGATCCCGTCGAATGTAGCCGAAGTTGTTAGAAAAAATTACATAAATATAACCTAATTCATGGATTAAATTAATAATATTTTTACTAATAAAAAACTCAACGTCCCAAATGTGGGAATAAGAGTTTGCTTTGCGAAGAAAAAATTTGGATCAATAGGCCGGTATTGTGAACACCGACCTTTTGAATTTTTTTCAAAAGGTCGACGTTCGCAACCCCGGCTTTTCTATTTTCAACGCTTTTGTACCAATCTTTCTTTATATTTATAATTTATTTATTAAATTTCTAATATTAAAAAAATCGGTGACATTTATGGGCTCCAAAATCCCCCATCGATTTTTTATATGAGAAATCATTTGACAAATAGAATAAAAAATGATAAAAGAAGCAGTTGCTACATCAAGTTCTAGGCACCAATAGAAACAACCACACAAAAATGGCTGCAACTGCTGAACAAGACAAGAAATGCTCATCACAGAGATCAAAATCTTTAAAGACCAATCAATGCCTGTGCCATATGCTTACATCCTTGTGCCATTCATGTGCTATAAGAGCAGCACGAGTCTTCCTATCCATTTACTTACATTTAGACAAGCTACTTCCAAGGCTCCAAGTATTTAAACATCTATGATTCTCTCACACAATTACAATTTTGAAAACATTTCATACCATCCCCACTTAAGCATCAAACTTCTTCTCCCTTCAAATAGAAGTAAAACAATTAAAGAAAAAAAATGAAATCAAGCATCCTGAACCCATATCTTGATGGTGCGATCATTGTCAAGCCCGGCAGATGCAATCTTATTCTGGACAGGATGGCAGGAGACAGATATGACAGTGTCATTGTGGCCTTCCAACTTCTGAAGCACATTTTTGCCTTGGAGGTCCCAAATGTAAACACATTTGTCCTCAGATCCACTCACTATGTACTTGCCATTTGTCACTGAAAATGTCGAGGTGATGCAGTACACCCGGTTCATATGGCCCGTGTACACCTTCAGAGATTTCCCATTGGCCAGGTTGCATAGCCTCTGTGTTACCATGTTACCCAATATTTAGAATAACTCAATGTTGTTTCTATACATCAAAATTGAAGAAGGAAATTGAGAGGTACTATGAATATCAATTTACCATACCAGTGTGTCATCAAGAGTTGCAACAAGCACGAATTTCCCATTAGGAGAGAATTTCGCGAATGAAACTGCAACTGGAGACTTGCTGGGCTCGATGAGGGTTTTGAGGCAGAGGCCAGTGGCCGCATCCCAGACCTTGCAAGAACCATCGTGGCTGGCCGAGACAATCATAGATGCATCCCGAACGAAATGGAGGGCGGTGACGGGGGCATCATGGGCCTCAATGCAGCGGAGGCATTTCCCGGTGACGACGTCCCACATGCGGATGGTGGAGTCGAAGGAGCCGGAAACAAGCAGGTTAGACTGAGCATTGAAATTGACACAGAAGACAAAGGAGGAATGGCCGCGGAGAGTGCGCACGCATCGATCTTCTGACGAATCTCTATCTCTGGAGGAGGTGTTAGGGGAGGGGAGGTTTTTGAGGACCCAGAGGCGAACGGTGCAATCGTCGGAGGCGGAGGCGAGGTAGCTGGCGTCGGAGGAGAAGGCGATGTCGGAGATGCCTTCCGAGTGGCCGCGAAGGGTTGTTAGAGTGGCAAGGGTGTTGGAGCAAAGCACGGCGATGGTTTTGTCGAGAGAAGCTGATGCTAAAAGGCGACCGTCGGGAGGAGAGAACTTCACGCACGATACGGCGCGCGAGTGAGGGGATACGGTGCGTATCAGGCGGTATGGTCGGTACGGAGGCGCACCGCCGGCTGAGGAATCCCCCATCTCTTTTCTGTTCTTTTTCTTTTTTCCTTGGACTATGATTGATCGTTTCACGAGAGAGAGAGATTGTGAGGTACAACGGCCCATGAGCCTCCTAATTAAGCCTCGCCGCCTTATATCGTTCTAGAAGGAATACGGTCCATACGGACCTCATTTCATGTCTGTTTCTGGAAAGGAGAATATTCCTGTTTCCTGATGATAGTGGTATTCCGTATTCTTCAGAAATTAATGAAACCATACTATCAAACTTTTCCATGTTGATACAAGGAGTCAAGAATGGAAAGAAACTGATCTTTAATGAAATGGATTTATATAAATTTCATGAGTAGTAACATTACTAAAAGGTTCATGATTATCGGATCCATGTACTTGAAAAAAAAATCATATTTATTTGGAAGTTCAATACCAAGGTAACAACTAGACTCCTTTATATATTCTAAATAGCATCTCAGCCAGAAACTCATAATGCGTACCAGAGTGTATCAATAACCAACACATGAATGCTTATGTGTAAGTGTAACAACTAACAAAGCATAAAAGATAAGTTCTGAGATCAAAAGTGTAACTGAGATTGAACAAGTAACAAACAAAGAGAAAAAAGTGTTATAGCTTTAACGATGTTAAGGTAAAACAACCAAAAAATGAAACATTTCTTGTATCATACCAGCCCATTTCTTTTACAAAACCTCATTTCTTCTGCCTGCAAGGCGATTTCGTGCAAGCAACAACCTTGATCGGGATGGCCTCGTGCATTCATCCTCACTTTCCTCACTATCTGAAACTACAATTGTATCTAACTTCAAGCTTTCATCTTTCAATTGAACTTCCACCAAATTTTCTTTGTTGTCGTTGCAACTTTTTCCACTGGATGCTGGTTTTAGCATCAGCTTTTGGCCATGTAACCTAAACTTCTTTCTATCTGAAACTACAGTTGTATCTAATTTCGAACTTTCATCTTTTAACTGAATTTCTTTGTTGTCATTGCAATTCGTTTCACTGGATGCTGGTTTTGGTGACAGCTTGTGGCCTTGTAACCTCAACTTCTTTCTACGTTTTTCACAATTCTCAGAATTTTCTGCTAGGGGTTCTCTCTTCTCCATTTCCTTAAAGGGCTCTCTTGCCTAGAAGTACCAATTAAAAGTTGTGTGAGAATCATTTCAGACTCACACAAAGAATAAGAACTATATGTATAACCCTGACAACATGAAATATTATGCCATGCACTGTAAAAATATAAATACTTCTGTTGCCAACATGTCAGCCCAAATGGATCACAGATAAATTACACAAGTTATCCCTCATTGCTCTACTATATAAGCAACAAGGAAAAAAGAAAATGAGCAGAGATTGTTTAGGGTGCATGATTTTCACCATTGATAGGATACAAATGATATCCTGAAGGACCCGAACAACAAAATAGTTAATTAAAGATCCATACTTACCATAGGGGCACTTTCTGGCATTGTTTCTTCTTTACTTCCCTTGGCTCCAGGGTAAGCATACTTCTCAGTCCATTGGAGAGCTTTCTGATCGAATATTGTTCTATTGTACTTGTACTCTTTGCTCTAGAATAACAATAAAAAAACAACAAGGCAGGGAAAACATCAATTTGTAATTATATAATGGCCATTTTTCAACTTTATATGCAAATGACACCCCATTTTTATCACAATTGCAAATTATGGCTAAGCAAAAGACAAAGCATGCTTATATATACAAAGAAGAGTATCAAATTGACGTTTGACAATTTGCCCTATTCTATCTAATGGGCCTTTTCTCATATGAGATATGACCATGCACAGAATTTGAACCAATAAGCAAACTCAACTCTCAAGATGGTTTGGAAACATTACAGGTGACCTTTGCAAGCCCCAACAGCTTTTCCCCACAGAAGTAAATGGTCTTGTATAAACTAATGAAGTTTTGGTTAACAGTAAAAACATGATGCTAAGTCTTGACAGTAATCACAACATTGTTTTTGTCAACTTAACCCTTGCATTGGTATTCAATTGTGTAAAAAGTGTTAAAAACCAATGAAGGTGAACTGTTGGCTCTGATATACGAAGAGCCCCATTCTAAACAGTAGTTAACATTATGAAAAGTTTCTTACCGCTTCAGCCATGAGGCCATCATCTGGATTGGGCTCACTCAATAATAAACCAATACTGGTTAGTACAGTAGAAATATTAAGAGATGGCTGCCACGCCCCCTTTGTTACAAAATTTAAACATTAGAACTTCTCTTATATAAAACAAAATGAGGTATAAGAAGATATATTGCTTGAAATTCCTAAAAGTAAATAAGTTTAATCCCATTTTGCTGAAAATGAAGCTTGATGCTGCCCTAACCATTTAGCAACAGTTCTCACGAGAACAATCTTTGATTTTGATATACTTTTGAGTTAGAGAAAGTAGATTTAACTATTTGTCACTTAATTTCCAGCTTTATCTTTTTTAAATTTAGGTGGTATCAGATTGTACAGCTGAGAGTGCAATTAGGACAATTAAGGTGAAACTAAGGATTACTTCAGGTAACAACAGGTGTTCTAGTTTGGATCCAGCTGCATATTAATTGGTGCTTAATTTAGACAAATGCTTAACTGGATAGTTGCAGGGATACCATCTTTATAAAGCACCAGTTTGGAGTTATATAACCAGCTAATTGTCAGTACAAACACAATTGCAGCTAATCAGCTTGTCCAGTAGAGTTTGTTTAGTAAAGTCCAAATGGCTACATGCTCTCCAAACAACAAAGTAGTAACTAAAATTCCATAAAAAATATAAAAAAAGAATAAAAAAATGTACCTTTGGAGGCAGATTTAGAATATCAAGGCAAATACGGCCGCCAGTGTCAATATTGGGATGGTAGATTGGGGTTAAAAACATTACATTCGGTGGTTGAAAAGGATATCTGCATTTGAAGTTTAAAATAACTCTAAGCCATGATTTTAACACAGTCAATTATAAAGTTGACACACTTGACCAGTAGGGGAACTATACCCTAATTGAACCCATTGAGGCCAAAATCAACCATCAATTATGCAACTGAGTCTCAACTGCCTATGTAAACTGGCACCTACCACTTACTAGTACCAAAAAGGAAACAAATCCTACTTTGACAGTTATCGATATTGCATTTTTCAGTACCAAAAACTTAATATCCAGCACATGCAGGTAAAACAAGTAATAAATGAGTTAAGGAAACAAACCTTTCAGGTATTTGAATCTTCAACTTAAAAGTTCCTTTTGAATAAACAGTGCCTTCAGGCCCCTCAATACCTGTACAACATTTAAGCATACAAATTCAGTAACCATCAGGCATGCAAAACTGATGATATATATATTTAGGTTTAGCATCTGCACTGAGAAATGTGTTGTTCAAATTTAAACCAAAATATATTACTGATGACCAAGATAGTACTGGTATAAAAAAAATAGAGAATGCACACTTGTTGAATTTTGGTGGCACTGTAATCAAAGGTGGAGAACATACTTGTTTCGAAACTAGTGAGACAAGAAGAATTGTCATAGTCAGAGATGTCAATGGAGACTCCTGGAGGTGGATCTGTCATTAAAATTTTGAGCTCCTTTTGCATTCTTAGATTTAACCTTGCAGCTTGAGCCATTCAGCACAGTATTTGCTACTCAGATATATAGAATGCTGTACTCAATTTATGGAAGGAAATTAGTACAAAATCAACTATTCAGCTCCATGTCAAATCACACTATCAGTTAACCTTATGTAGGATATTACATGTAGCTAAATCTAAGAGTTGAAATTAATCATCATTCATCAACAATACCACATAACCAGATCCTATCATAGTTAACCCTCATATCTGGATGTCATCAATTCAGTCCCTCTATAATAAACTAGCAACTTAATAATCTACTCTAATTTAGATATACTGCGCACCCACACCAAAAAGAAAAACATTGATCTAGGCATATTTTTATTCAATTTTAAACCCTAATTTTCTTCTGATTAATGCAATGAAAGTAGGAAAAAAGGAGTGCCGCTAGGATTGTAAATTTCACAAATGACCTCTAATGATGTGGGAAATTTTTTGGTCAGAAAGGCAAAAATGTTTCTGAAAATAGCAAAATCATAGGGTTTCTAATTAGTTGTGCAGCAAAATTGTATGTAATTGTCGAACTTCGAACAGCTTCTTGCAAAATTGAAGTACCGATCAGCATAGAAACGGGCACCTATAGCACCATCGATCCAAATCAAATTAATGTTGACCACAAATCTGTTCCTTTCTTTTACTTCTTTGCCAAGCACCAGTGCGCCGCAATCGGATTTGAATTTGGGGAAATAAACGAAGCGGGAAACAGGAAATGTTTTGGCTTCTTCGTGCCGACTTCTAGAAGCAATATCTGAGGTCAGGATCTCAATTTCGGTGGAAACTTCTCTGTTTAAAATTTTGTAACGAGTCAAGTTTTTCACCTGTTTGTGTTATTTTATATTCATGGAACCCAAAAAAAGTACCCGGTACACGAAGATGAATAGCATAGTGTGGATCCTCCGAGTAAGTGCAATTGTACCAGGTCCAATTGTATGCTTTTGTACGTGGCCCAGTAAATAGTTAGCTATTGGGCCTTCTCTAGGCCGTGACACCCAATCGGAATCCTCTGCGGAACAAAAATGTTCTGCAAAGAGGAGAACATTGGATCAAAACCGTTAAATTGAATCAGACGGCTTAAATTTAATGTTCCTGAAAAAATCGCTAAAAAAAGGGATTCCAACATCTGCTGCCAAAACCTTTACACCAGTACAGAATCCTTCGTCTCCATTTGATCTTCGTTACTCGAACACTTGGCCAAAATCCATTCCTGTATTAAAGTTGGATTTCCTTCGTCTCCATTTTTTTTCTCCATCAAAACAAAAGGCGAGTTCTAAATTGAGATCAACTGAGATGAGATCAATAGAGAGTGACAACAAACTGGACAGAGAAGAGGTGATCCGCACGAGGAGAGAGACGTGATGAGGAGAGAAAGAGGCAGTCGGCGACGCTCACAGGGAGGAGGGAGGACTTAGAGAGCAGCGCAGCAAGGTTATTTGAGATCAACGGAGGAGGAGATTGGTGAATCCACGACGTTATTTGGACAGAGAAGAGGTGATCCACGACGTTTTCTCGTCTCTCCACTATAGCTCGATCGGAACGACTCTCCTCTCTTGCCACACGATCAGATTCTCTTTCGCGAGAAGCTTCAAAGAAGTGGCTGAGAACTGATAGGTAGCTGATGAGGAGACGAGTTAACCGACGTTTTTTATTTTTTTTGGGTTTTTTAGCGCTTTTTCAGCAACATTTCATCTCAATCGTTTGATCTCATCTAACGGTGATGAAGAGATGTTCTCCTCTCTGCGGAACAAAAATGTTCCGCAGAGGATTCGAATTCCCCCTTATAAGGATTCCCTTCTTCTGGATTTCTCCTTCGACTTCTGAGCTATTTCATAAAAAGAGTACAGAGAAAAGGAAGAAGGATCGAAATGGGAGCACTTGGAACTGAAATCGGCCTAGTCTCTTTCGCTCAATGTAATCCTTGTAGCGCAAAACTCTCGCGAAATTGTCGCCTCTTTTCTGTTGTTCTCGCTACAGAAGCTAAGAGTTCGCTTCCAAAGTAAGTTATTTTTACTTTCTGTATTTCATTTATTGTGACTTTATCCAATTGAGCGATTCGAGAATTCACTTGCGGCAAAGAGGTAGTCAGAATAGCATGTAAAGTGCTAAAAGGTTCCAGTTGCAGTACTATGATTTTCATTTTATCTTTTTTTTTTTTTTAAAAGAAAGTTTTGGTTTACATATTGACAGGTTGCGAGTATCTAAATCCAGCAAAGAGTGTGGGATTGTGGCATGTTTGAACGAACATAATGCAAAGAAAGATTTGGACCCTTGTATCAGCACATCAAATGCTGAGGTTCACCAATTTCTAATCTTTTGCCTTTGCATTTCAAATTTGTTTGAATTAGTTGGTAGTTTCAAAGTCTTTAGTTCTTACCAGATACAAAGGTTTGTCAGTGCAAATTTGGAAGCTAACACTGTCAAACACTTTACAGTGAGGTTGCACAATATCCTCAATTGATTGCAAGGATACTGCAAAGAAATTCGATGCATGAGAGAATTCCAATGTCGACTTGATATGCAACCGCAAAGCCAATGAGCAAAACTGAATAAAATTAGAGAAATAGAGAGCTATATACAAATACCGTAGAGATGGAATTGGTGTAAAATGTGTTCACCTCCAGTACTTGCATAACATTTGTTGATGTTCCTATATATCCATAAAGCATCAAAAGGATTCCAGAAATGTCATTTGCCAGTTCCAGGAACCAAATAAATACAGCCTGTAATTTAAACATATTTTTCAATTTGTTTGTAAAATGCATGTCTCGAAAAACTGTATCTTTATTTTCCTTGCGCTGACAGAATTGTGTATCTAGCCTCTGTCAGATTGTTATTGGCATTATTGGCATTTACCAGAAATACTGAACCATTAATTCTTGCATGTAATTGTGTACTGTTATGAAGGAAGTGAAAATTGATATAGGACTCCCAAGAAGAAGCCTTCTTGTGCAATTCACTTGTGATGCCTGTGGTGATAGAACCTCGCGTCTTATAAACAGAGTCGCTTATGAAAGAGGAACTGTGTTTCTACAGGTGCATTTTTATTTCATTTTTCTTCTGTTGCAGTTTTAAATTTCCTCTATAAGTGCTGTTGCATTTTGTTCAAATACACTTTTAACTTCAGCATGTACTTACTGCAATTAAACAAATTTCTGCTGATTTTGCAATTGTTTCCTTTGAATTCAAAAATAGGAACAAAATGTGCCTTAGGCAGTAATCAATCACAGAAAATCTGGCATACAATTGTTTTCTGTTGTATGAATATATAACTTTTTAACAGCTATTAGAGGGGGGGAAAGATACTATCAATTTTTCTATGCTGAAATACTGTACTTAGCCCTTGTGTCATTACTATAGTATTTGATGTTTTTCTATTCATTAACAGTGTGGAGGTTGTCAAGTGTATCACAAATTTGTGGATAATCTTGGATTAGTAGTTGAATATGATCTGCGTGAGGAGCAATCTGGTGATATCAACTAAAGACTTATGCGATAGAGATATTGGTACTGTTATAATAGTTGAATGAAAATGTATATTCACTAGAAATTGAGTTGTCTGTACTGACAAGACTTTTTTCCCTTACCAATGAATGTAAATAAATGAAGCTTACATTCAGTTGTTAAAAGGACCGTCTTTTTTGTATTTGGTTTTCTAATTATATAGTTTCATGTATTTCTCTTTTATGTTGATAACTTGCTCCAATGACTGTTACTATAAAACCAGAAACATTGTATATCCAATGACTGTTACTCTTATGAGAACTAGAAAAGGGTATATTAAAGGTTGCTGTTTTGGATCGTGGTCCATTTTGGGGCTTAATGCGTTGTCATAGACTAATTGATATTCTACAAAGCATCGACTAAAATGTCACCTTTTCTTTTTCTTTTTAATTTATTTTTCTTTTTTCTTTTTTCCTATTTTTTTTTCTCTTTTTTGCATATTCGTGATATTTTAGTGAAATGTTACCATCATTAAATGTAGTACTAAAAGATTAAGCATTCTCTTAGTAGTCTATTTGAATTGTTATGTTTTCTTGAAAGTTTGGCACTCATAAATGTAGTCAAACATAAAAACTTAGCATAGTAGTTTAAGTTGATTCACGATATTTCTTGAAAGATTACCATCCTTACATGACGTACTCCTAGATGAAACATTTGTCTCAGTAGCTAAGATGATTTGGGGTGTTTTGTTGAGAAGTTACCATCCATATAAATGAAGTACTCGAAGATGAAACACTTATGGTAGAAGGTTATGTTTCGTCGTAGTGTTTTCTTGAAAGTATAACATCATTAAATGATGTATTCAGAGATGAAACACTTAAAGTAGTAGACTAATATGCTCCGTGATATTTTCTTGAAAGGTTATTTCCCTTTATTAAGTACTCGATGATTAGAAACTCTTCTCGTAATAAACTAATATGTTTTGTGGTGTTTTCTTAAAAGGTTATCAATCATAAATGAAGTGCCCAGACAATAAGCACTTCATTTAGTAGACTAAGATGCATTGTGGAATATTCTAGCATGATTGTCACTCATAAATGAAGACTTCGGACATGAACACTTAGCTTAGTAGGTTGAGTTGTTTCGTGGTGTTTTTTTTAAATGTTTCAACCTTTAAATGAACTGCTCAGAGATGATACACTTCTTGTAGTAGGCTAAGATGCATTTTGGTGTTTTGTTGAAAAGCTTTCACCCATAATTGAAGTACTTGGCTGTAAAACCCTCTAATTTTTGACATTATTTTAATGAACAATTGACAAGCTAATTACAGTTTAATTTAAAGACAAAGACTATTTCTAAACTAAAATATAAAAATACGTAAAATTTAAAGGATAAGAAGTTAATTGAAAAATTACAATAAGATAAATATATATATATATATATATATATATATATATATATATATATATACATGACTCATATGTTGCACATGCACGAATATAAATTGACCAAATAGTTACCATTAAACAAAAATATTAAATTACTAGTTCAAATTGTATAAATTTCAATAATTAAAGTCATTAAATGAACATAGTTCTCCTATATAACCAATCTCAATTTAATTATTTAATTAAGTATTCTACAATTTTTATACGCACATTGATTTAAAAATAACTCATTAGATGATAACTTGCAACACAAATTGTCACTCAAGCTCCATCACAAAAGCCCAAGGATCCCTCTCAATTACTTTGGATCAAACAAATCTCATGTAACGGGTCGTTGGGTGAGTTTAATGCCGCTACAACGAGTTGCCACATTTTTGGCCGCATCACAGGTGTTGTATAGGCTTTCAAACCCCACTTAATATCTCCAAGAGAGCCTAGGGGTGCACCATGTTCCTGAGGCGGGTAATGTAACCCGTTCGAACCTAGAGAAGACAAATAACACGAATATATGCATAGAAACTGCTGCAGAAAATCTCGGGACCACCTCTCTCTCTTCCTTTACTTTTCTTTTTATTCCTCCCTCCCACTTCCGTGTGCTCTCTGTAGCCTACCCAAAACAGAAAAAAAAAAGAAGAAAGAAAAAAAAAAGAATGGAGAGACCTCCTTGTTAAATCCGTCCCACCTCGATACCTCCGTCGGATACCCAAAAACTCGCGCGTCGCTTCCCTACACGAGACGAACGCCGGTGCTGTGACGTGTGCGCCCCTCTCACCCCACACGCACACTCCTTGCCAACTCTACCGGCTCTTCCTCTATCTCTCGCGGGATTCAAACCAGAGAAGAAGCAAACATGGGTTTCGTTCCCCTCGTGGCAGCCCCGATATGAACCACATTCGTGAGCCGGGTTTGTCCCTGGTTGACTCGGTTTGACCCGGCTGAACCTCGGCCATCTCCGCCTTCGAGTTGGAGGCATGCAATGCCTCTTTGCTCCAAACGCTTTGATTCATTTCGCATCTCTAGCTTTGCTCTCGGTAAGCTCATCGTACGTTGATATTCCCAAAATTAAGCAATTCACATTAATTTCATTATTGTTAAGTAATCTCATGCATGACGTGTTATCATTCTCTTGCATGCAAGGCCGTGCAGTCTGTTATGATCATCTCCGCTTGTTTCTCCGTCCCAAGCCAACCGACAATCAACGATTTGTCCTCCAATCCCGTTGCATGCAACCCGCCTAGCTTCTACTTGTTATTTTCGTGTTATTGGTACGTGCTCCCTCTCATTTGCGATAAAATCTAGTCTTACTAATTTTTCCGTCGAATTTTGGCACTGGTATGGACCTAGTACGATTCTGGTACAGGTCTAGATGTAAAATAAGCAAATTTCAGGGGCTAAACAGCAAAAACACGTTTCTGACAGCTTTCAGGGGTATTTTCATAAATAAACTGAGTTCTGTAAACTTTCTGGGGGCGTTTCTGCAAACTGTTTTAAAAACTGGGTCCTTTAGGGGTATAGTTACGAACTAAAATTAATTATTCTTAAAACTGAGTCCTCGTCAGGGACTAAAATGTGAATAAGAGTTAAAACTTCTTAGGAAACAGTCCCTGACCAGGGACTGTTTTGCGACAACCTTTCAAAAAGTTGGAAAAGAAGCCTATTTAAATGGAAATTACATGAAAACGGTCGTAGTAAAATGCCGAAAATTATGGGACCATTTGGATAATAATAACAATGGGTTAAATAAGCGTTATAGCAGTCAAATAGATTTTTAGTGAAGTAAATATACAAATAAATATATAAATATATACACGTATAAGCATGTCTTAATTTGTTGTTACATAGAAAAGTGACCATTAGGACTAAGGAGCATAGTATCCAAACCGAATAAATATAACTATACATTACTATGATAAACATTTTCTATGGCCACGTACTTATATGATTATTTATTGAAACATACCTTAAACAATCAAGATCTCAACTAATTTCATAAAAATAAATAGTGTAAATATAAATACATAAGATCTTATCCTTGAATATAAACTAGTAATTGAATATGAAAATATGACTTTCATTAAACTGACTTGATGAATATTAAACTAAGATAAAAGTAAATATGAATATTAAAACAATCTTGTTATGTAGATACACATATGTATATGTATTCCTAAATTAATTAATTATTTTATATAAATAAAGTAAACTCATCTAAGTACTGATCGATTATTCTAATAAATATGTAACAAGAAAAACTTCTATACATTAGAAAATTCCTCTGTGTAATGACGCATCACTAAAACACTAAGACACAATTGATGTTAAAGTGTCTTCATAAAGATTAACACAACTTGGTTGGGCAAAACATAGTTTTTAATATATGAAATTGAATACTTAATTAATTAACTATACTTATATAGTAATAAACGTAACGCCTAATTAAACTCCTTACTTATAACCTGCAACTACCAAACATCGAGATATTAATATTGTATTTATTATTAATCATAAATAATATTATGATATGATAATGGTCATTGTCATCTATATGAATAATCACACTCAATTTAAACTATAACTTAATATACATGATATAATTCACTCATTCTATAAGAATTAACACAAGGCAGAACATAAAATAAAAATAACCAACATGAGTATCTTATATATTTGTTTTTATACTATATTTAGCGCTACAAAATTATAACGAGTATTGTACGACGTAGTTATGTAGTTAGGTTAGCTAACTAGATAGGATGATTTAGATGACTAAAACGTAAGATCAATATTATATGTAACGACTTCATTAATAATTAAGCACTGAAATTTAATAAAATAATATTATTAACTAGTGCAAAACTTGCATAATAAATGTATCATAAGAATACTGAGATAATAAAAGCATACTACACTTATAAATATGATAAAACACTAAACATCATTTACACAAGTTTGGACAAGTAAATATTTAATTATAATAACGTATATTGATCACTTTCTCTAGAAGCACGTAAGCACTATAAGTACACATATCGTAGCTAATACTATAATTTAATAAGTTATCTTTCTTCTGTTACTAGTTTAAATAAAAGTCCAACTAAAAGTGGTTGAATTTATAACATGCTTGCCTCGTGATGTTCTTTTATTGATTCATAGGATATCGTCTTGACGTCTCAATAACATTAGACATGACCAATGCAACATAAGTTAAGAATGACTAAGAGTGAAAACATGACACTAAGCATCTAATTAAAAGCAATGAACTGCAGTACTAGATTTCTCACACTCAATATGCAGCAGAGATGTTGCCCAAAGATTTAACCAAGTAATAATGATAATTAAATTAAATTAGGAGCATCAAGGACATCTCAACACTTAGATTATGTCTACTCTGATTTCATAAGATAAATAATTTGATAACACATTAAGCTAATAAACCCTACCGCCAATTAGGAAATTTAGTAAGCTGGAATCAGCTGCGGGAGACAAGGATGTTCCGAATCAGTGGACGCTGAAGCAGACATTGACGTTGCATGACTACACCTTCGGATTTGACACCAACGTCGTGAATACCGTGATAATAGGTGTGGTTCCTGGGGTTTATATCCCTTTCCTTTTATAACTAGGACCTACCAGACCTACCTAAACTGAACTGTGGTTACCAAATCACCCACAAATGTTAATCAGGCCCGTAGAACTTGAACTGTCATGTTTGCATACCGGTAATTGTACCAAAAATGAAGACCAACCTGCATTCCATGTCATCTGCACAGCATAATTGCATGTAAGATCCGATATACGGATCGTATAGGTTATTAGAATACTTATAGGTAGAATGCGTATTGTATACTATATGTATTTCGTCGGGAGTGATGAGTGTCGGGCCGGTGAGTTCTAGATTGGATGTAGTCTGAGGGCATCGTGGAGTGAGTATGTGTCATGGTGTCTGACATAGCCCATGGGATACTCTCAACGGGATGTCCTTAAGGACATTCGACTATTCCTCACCAACGATAACCATCACTTGATGGCTCGTAGTGCTAGTTTGAGAGTTTCTCTTTTCAACATCCTTATTAATAAATAGTATTATAATATCTTCCCAAATGAGTGATTATGGTTCGGTTTCTCAGTTTAGAGTATGCGTGTCATATGGGACGTATTGGAGCTATTCCGTTCTTTATTATATTATTCATTAGTCGATATTTCAGGATCTCCTAATATTCGAAGGTCTTCCTCCTTTGGCCCCTGGTTGGTACAGAGGAAGTCAGGGGCTCCCCTTGGCTTTAACTAGTACAAGGAGTTCCCTTATATTATATTCTTTTCAAACGGGTAGTCGGTTCCTTATTTCCGTATGACGGCTGAGACCGAGTATTTTAATTTCCTTATGTTTATATTTTGGTGAGGGTAGGCTTCTCGGTTCGCTTTTTAACCACGAGTGTGTGCTTCTTGTAGCCGCTCTGCTTTACCAGGGCGTTTCGTTCTGGAACTCAGAATTTAGTTAGACCTGGTGGCTCGAATATGAGACCCGTCTAACAATACTCTTAGACCTGGCGGCTCGAATACGAGACCCGTCTAAGGGGGCGAATCCTGATGTCCTACACCCGGGGTTTAAATTTGACGATTCATTCCTTTGTTTGGGAGATTGATCATATTCCTTATTATTATTTATGAATACTATTCCTCATATAATTTTTGGGTTTCATTACTCGCATCGCCTCTTAGTTTTGGTTAGAATAATTAAATGGAATTATGGTTCATTAATAACATTAGGTTTAACAACTTAAATTGTAAGATAAGTTCTTTAAATGTGATTTGGTCCAACTCAATCGGATATAAACCCAAAGGCTGGACCTTAATCCACACTGAGATTTTATATCTCACGTTCCACGGTTGGTTGTGGGGTCCAGGTAAGGAGCATGAATTATTTTGGAGCCCAAGATGAGAGCGCTAGGATGAAGTCTCGGTGTCTTTCGTTTGTGGGCATTCCTCTTGGTTTGTTTTTCTTATATTTCGGTTGGTTAGGAGTAGTTTGTAGTAGGATAGTGAGGATTCGGTCCCACGCCCCTTTGATGAGACCAACCTCTTTGTGTGTATTTTGTTTTTCCTTATCTTCCGCTGTAAACTTTGTAAAGGACACCGCTATATATATAAATATATTTTGTTGTTGGATGTTCATGTATTGTGTTCACTGTGTGTGCTGTTCCTCTATCTATATAAAATTTGTTAAGATCTTGCTTCTATAATAATGAATTAAGCCTTTCGTGTACTTGTAAACAAGTACATGTGGCGGGATTAACACCCCTAAGCTATTTAATATTTCTGGGGTGTGACATTGGCCATGAAAAACCTAGCGTAGTAGACTATGCGGAAAGGCTACTAACCATAAATGAAGTACTCGAAGAAAAAACTGTAGAACCTAGGCGGCAAGGTTATGACTAATTTTCGTTCTATTGGCAACTACAAGACCTTAATTACAAATTCACACAAATCCAATTCCTAATTACAATTACTCAATAGATCAATACAATCAATTTAGATAATGATATTCAATTCTATCAAGCAATTTAAACCAACAATACAAGCAATTCCTTAATTAAGCAATTCAAGCAACAATTCATAATTCTAGCAATTCAATTACTACAACTCAATTCACAATCAATCAATCAAGCAATTTAAACTAGATGAATTGAGTAAATGTAAATAGAGATAGGGAAAGAAAGTGGCTCAATCAAATGTCGATGGAGTTCGGCTTGCACTACGGCCTAGCCTAAGTCTCCGGGTCCCTGGCGCCTCCGCTTCTTGCGGTAATAAGTCCGGTCTGCTCCACTAAACAAAAACGCTTGTTTAATGTATAATTTTGGAATTGATGGCTCTCTTACACACACCGATGGAGCACACCAACCGTAACACGGTGTCGAACTCTATCTCGCTTACACACGCCGGTGGAGAATCGAGCTGATTATCTTGAGCTCACTTGCACACACCGGTGGAGCTCAAGACAACTAAACACACACTTAGTGAAATAAACAATTGGATGATTAAAAAAATCACTCAAACAAACAAACTTTCTATAATCCTAGATTAGATTTAGCTAATTAAACTTGAAATTAGAGCAAGGATTTGGCTATTAGAACTAAGCTCAAAGAGCACAACAAGGTTGTTGGTAATGGTTTTGAATCAATGAGACAACAGCTCCAATTGTTAGAGAAGAAGGGTTTAAATAGGATACAAATCTGACCAAAAAGCATTACTGCGAGGTCTAGCGTTATAACGCTATCTCATGTACAAAACATAGCGTTATAACGCTATCCAGGGTGAGGACAAATAATTTGACCGTTGAACTTTAGCCGTACAACTTTTATATAATGTTATAATACTAGATTATGCATTAAAAATACTGTTATAACACTAGATCATGTCAAGACAAAAAAAATTATCGTTAGGACTTTTGTCTAGCGTTATAACATTAAAAATAGCGTTATAATACTATGCCAAATTGATGTAGACTTAGCCAGGACTTAGCCAAAAATTGGCAATAACACCCTCTGGCGTTATAACGCCAAGTCTCCTAGATTTGCAATTTTGTCAATTTTGCTACTAATCGAAAGAATATTTTTTATCAAATAAAATTTATATTGATAGACTTAAATGATATTTAAGACATATTTTTTATGTTTTGATCCTTGGTTTGTCCATTTTCTATTTTTAAATTCATTTTGAAAATCAGGTCATCTAGCGTTATAACACCAGTTCTGGCGTTATAATGCTATCTTGCTGAGGTGTGGTTTGGCTAGTTTGGTTTGTATTTTCTTGCTCTTTTCAATCCCAAATTTAAATGAGCTAAGATATAATTAACCTAAGCAAGTTTTCATCTTGATCTTGATCTTCAAATCTTGCTCTTAAGTCATCCTTGATCATCTCTTGTGTTCCTTTGTGCATTTAGCTTAAATGCCTACAAACATTCTCACAAACATAAGATATGATAAAATTCAAATAGTTTTGCAAATCAACAAATACAATGATAGTTTGAGCCAACAATATCCCTTTTATTGATTTGCAAAATCTCAAACATATGTGCCAAATTAATTTTTGTTTAATCCCAATATGACACATATGATTTGTCCCTTTTTTTGGAAATTAAGCAAATTGTGGATTTTTAGAAAATTTCAATTGAAATCATAGCTCCCCCTCAGTTTGAAAATTCTCTCTCAACTTATGCACAATTATAATTTGAGCAACAAGGCTCCCCCTCAATTTTTGCATTTTCCAAAATCAATCATTAAACCCTAAATTACAAATTTTTAAAAGTTTTGCGGAAGCATATTTTGGAATTAGGGCTAACAATTATGTGTTTGTTTGAGTTTTATAAGGCACAATTCATTCAATTTGCTCCCCCTAAATGTATGACAATTAGTATTGGGGGTTCAACCTTCAAACCATTCAAGTTTTCCCTTTAGGCACCCAAGCAACATTTGATTGATTGCTTTCCTTCCTAAGAGTGCATTCTAATGAAATATGGCCATATTTACGACAATAGTTGCATATGACACTTATGGGAGGATTACCACTTGCCTTAACAAACCTAGTGTGGTAATTGTTCTTCAATTGTTGTGCCTTGTTATTTGATTGGTATATGAAATTGAAGTTTGGTTTAAGCACTTGTTTCGGTTGAGACACAAACTTTGGTGTTTGATTGCGTCTAACATCATGTTGGACAAGGTAGTTACCCTTTGGTTCATATGCCCACCATGTTGGTCCCCTATAATATGCATTATTGTACCATGATGGGTTGAAATACCTAGGTACCAGTTTGGGTTTAGTATGGTTTTCATTGTTGAACCGGTACCTAAATTCATAATTTGGTATATTGCCCTTCTTTTGGTATTTTGCCCTTTTTCCCTTGTCAAGTTTTTGTTTTTCCTTATTTTTAGGGTATTGGGATTTCTTGAATGGCAAAGAAGGGGATGAAACCCTCTCATATCCCAATCCTATTTTCACATGAGGCTTTTGAACTTCATACATTTTGCTTAATTCCAATTTAGTTTCGCTCAATGCACTAGAGGACTTCAAGGTCTTGTTTTCAATCTCAAGTTTGTTTGCCTTGGACTCAAGCTCAAGAATTTTGTTATTTAACCCCCTAATTGGGCAATCTTCACTCACGAGGGCTTGGTTTGTTTCAATGAGAAGTTTGTTCAATCTAGCAATCTCAAGTTTCAATAAATCCTCATTTGACACATTACTTGTGTCATCACAATCATTATTCGACTCACTATCGAATTCAAACCTTAAACAAAAAGTAACTTCAACGGGTTTTGAGTCTAGGGATACCTTAGCCTCTTCGTTAGATGTTGATGTGCTAGCTTTATCCTTGGAGACATCCTCCACCGATTGCTCTTCCTCCACCGGTTGCTCTTCCTCCACTACATCATTTCCCTCGACTTGCCCAAAAGCAAACTTCTTGATAAGCTTAATCATTCCCGAGTCGATTATGTTGTTCTTGGAGATGATGGCATCCAAATCTATCTTCCCTTCATCCACCAAAGCAACAAAGGGTCCCTCACTTGATGCCCTTGAATTGTTGAACATATTTTCATGCAACTTGGTAAGGATGGGGATGTCTTTGCTTGAATCTATTTCGAAATTTCGAAAGGGAGATACGAAATGGGAGTCTTGGTTGGAAGTAGAGGTGTGGTGATGGTAATCTTGGTTGGAGGTAGTGGCATGGTAATTGTTTGAGTTTTGAGCCGATAATGCTACAGTTTTAATTGATGATTGTGGTCTCCAAATTGCCGAAGGGTTTCCTCATAGGTCTTGAGAAACTAATATACCTCTTCGGATGTAAAGGAAACTTTCCTTGCATTATTCATGGCCTCCAATGAATTCATGTAGGTCTCCATAAAGTCCTCCATTGCATGATTCTTATGAGCTTGGTAGCAATCTTGTAAGGCTTCATGGGATCACCAATTTCAATAAGTTCATTAGTTAGAATTGTAAGCCTTGTGTATATGTCCTCAATGGACTCGTTCTCTCCTATTCTAAAGTTTTTGAATTGCGATTGCAATATGGCTCCTCTACATCTTTTAAGCAATGCATTGCCTTCATATTTTTTAAGCAATCTATGCCGCATATCATAGGCATTAGTTGCCTCCCCCAGAATTGGTGCAATTGACTCATGTACAGATGTCAAAATTGCATTAATCGCAATATCATTTTGCCTTTTCATTACTAAAGAATTAATGGTCAATTCATTTGTCTTGGGGTCAATTTTCGATGTATATCTAATGGTGACCAAATCCCAAAGATCAAGAATATTCAAATAGTTGGTCATGCGAAGTTTCCAATACCCAAAGTTTTTACAATTTAATACTAATACCGAGGTAGAAAAATATGCATATTGGTTGACATAAAATTTGGATCTTTGCTTGCAACTAAGAAACTTAATTAGCAAGTTCAACTTGCTCTGATACCACTTTGTAGAACCTAGGCGGTCTAGGTTATGACTAATTTTTGTTCGATTGGTAACTACAAGATCTTAATTGCAAATTCACACAAATCTAATTCCTAATTGCAATTACTTAATAGATCGATACAATCAATTTAGACAATGTTATTCAATTCTATCAAGCAATTTAAACCAACAATACAAGCAATTCCCTAATTAAGCTATTCAAGCAACAATTCACAATTCTAGCAATTCAATTACTACAACTCAATTCACAATCAATCAATAAAGCAATTAAACTAAATGAATTGAGTAAATGTAAATAAAGATAGGAAAAGAAAGTGGCTCAATCAAATGTTGACAGTGTCCTGCTTGCACTATGGCCTCGCCTATGTCTTCAGGTCCCCGGCGCCCCGCTTCTTGCGGTAACAAACTCGATCTGCTCCATTAAACAAAAATGCTTGTTTAATGTATAACTTCGAAATTGATGGCTCTCTTACACACACCGGTGGAGCACACCAACCCTAACACGGTGTCGAACTCTACGCTTACACATGTTGTTGGAGAATCGAGCCGACTATTTTGAGCTCACTTGCACACACCGGTGAAGCTCAAGACAACTAAACACACACTCAATGGAATAGATAATTGGATGATTAACGGAAACTTATCACCCATAAACGAAGTATTCAGTCATGAAACACCTAGAGTAGTACACAAACATGCTTCGTGGTATTTTCTTGAAAGGTTATTACCCTCTAATAAAGTACTCGAAGATTAAAAACTCCTCTCGTAGTAAACTAATATGTTTTGTTTTGTTTTCTTGAAAGGTTACCAGTCACAATGAAGTGCCCGGACAAAAAATACTTTTTGTAGTAGGCTAAGATGCATTGTGGCATTTTTTAGAAAAGTTGTCACCCATAAATCAAGACCATAAACATGAAACACTTAGCTTAGTAGGTTGAGCTATTTCGCAGTTTTTTTAAAGGTTACCACATTTAAATGAAGTACTAAGAGATGAAACACTTCTTTAGTAGGATAAAATACATTGTAGTATTTTGTTGAAAGAATTTCACCCATAAATGAAACACCTAGCATATAAAACTATGTGGATTCATGGTGTTTTCATGAATGGCTACCAACCTAAATGAAGTACTCGAAGAAAAATACTTCTAGTAGTAGGCTATTATGCTTGTGCATTTTTCTTGAAATGTTATTACTCATAAATGAAGTACTCGAAAGTAAAACTCTTTTCATAGTAGGACCAAATAGTTTGTGGTGTTTTTTTAATGGAAACCACTTATAAATGAATTATTCGGACATGAAACACTTAGAGTGGCATTCTATGATTTTTCATGGTGTTTTAGTGAAAGGTTACCAACATTAAATGAAGTACTCGAAAAAGAAACACTTCTCGTAATAGTGTATGATCTTTGGTGGAGTTTTTTGGAAATGTTTACACACCCATAAATGAAGTACTCATGTCAGAAATATTTCTCGTAGTAGGATAAGATGCTTTGTGGTGATTTTTAAATGATTACCACCAACAAATAAATTACTTGAAGATGAAACATTTCTCGATGTAAGCTGTGGTGATTTCTTGAATGTTTGACGCTTATAAATGTAGTCAGACATAAAACACTTAGCTTGATACTTTAAACTATTTCGTGGTGTTTTTTTTTTGAAAGATTATCACATTTAAACAAGCTTTTAAAAAGCGTCGATAAAAGAATATAGCGGAAATTTTGTTATAACCGCACGATTTATTTCAAACACGCCGATAAAGCTGTTTTTGGGGATAAAAGCAGAATTTAGTGGTGATGAAACGGATGACGGTCTGAAAAAAAGCAGTGATAAAGCGAATATATCGGTACTTTTGTTCAAATTGTTATAACTTTTGACTCGTAACTCCGATTTTAGTGATTCTTTATGCATTAGAAAGATCACGATAAGCTCTATATTTTGTTCCATACATAACTTACAAATTCTCATCAACAAACTAGTTAAATTCAGATTTTTTTTTCAAATCAACAGACCAAAGGAATTGTTTAGGTCAACAATATTTTCTTATATGTTGCATTTTTCTATTAAGACATAAGAGATATGCATAATTTCTTGATAAATTTATTTAATTTAGTAATTTCATTGATATTCTTAACAATTTGCTTTAACATAATGTATATGTAGAAAATAGTGATGTTGTGGTTTATCGTCCGCTTTATCACCGCTATACCGCTGAACACTAAATGACTTCCGCACCGCTATGAACCACTATACGTTATTTAAAACATTGCATTTAAATGAAGTACTCGAGGATAAAATATTTGTCTAAGTTGGCTAAGATGATTTGAAGTCTTTTGTTGAGAAGTTACCGCTCATTATTGGAAAATGGATCATTCGAAGATGAATGAACATTCATTAAAAGAAATTGTGTTATGTGGAAGACATTTTTTTTCAAAAAAGAATTATTTATCCTAAATTATTTATCTTACTTTTTAAGTTAAAGTTAAATGGAATATCAAAAAAATTATCATTATGACACTTGACTTATTTTATAAAAAAATGTTTATAAAATTCAAAATTAATAACTAAGAAGTGTAAGAATTCGATTTCTAATTTCAATTTTTGAATGAAAAATGTCATAATTAGATTTGCACGTGGGGGCGCGATGGTGGAATCGTATCTGCTGTTTTTATTGAGCAAGAGCAGGATCTTGCTCTTCTGATTTGGATCGTTAAAATTTCAGATCTAAAAGTTATAAAATATACAGCTTCCTGATTGTCATTCGTGGACGATCCGATCTAAATTGAACGGTCAAGATCAATAAGAGCAGAACCCTATTTTATCAAAAAGAGCAGCAGATACGGATCCCCGATGGTAGGTGATCTGCATTCCTTCCCTTTCCGCGCTCCGAAGTACGAGTCTCTTCAGTAGAGATAGTTCTAAAGAAACGAACCCAAAAAAAATGAAATGTTAAAAACAAAAGACAGAATCGTGATAACAATTGTAAATGAAATCACCCATTGCAACTGATTTCTCGCGAGATTGTTGCCTCTCTTCTCTTGCTCTCTCTCAAACAGCCGCCACAAGGTCGCTCCCTAGGTACCTTGACTAGCTTATTTTGATTTTTCGTTTCATTTTCAATTTGCTTGATGTACTTTGGTAGAATCACATCCGAAAAGTGTATACATTGATGTGAAATTATGCTTAAAACTATGCTGGAAATCTAGTATCAGTAGAAGCCTATATAACATTCAATAAAATTTTCAATAGTGTACCTGTACGCTGAAAGTTATGGACAAGTTGACATTGTATTGAATATTGGCATATTAGGACTATCTAATTCCAGAAGAGAATCTGGATCATTGCTTGGTTCAGTGGAATAATTGTGACGGTTGATTTGGATCATGTTCAGAGCACATCAAATGCTGCGGTTTGCAAATTTCTTTCCTTTTTATCTAAATATCTAGAATAGCATGTCTAACTTAACCAGTTGTCCCAAAATTTATGGCCGAAGAGAATTTTACCCATGCAATTTTTTGAAAAATTACAATTTTCCTGACAAATCAGAGAGTAGAACACCAATATAAGTTCTAGCATTTATTTTTTTCTTTAATTTGCATATGTTCGTTTTAAGTTTTAACATTATGATGGAGGCGACAGTTGATATCGGGCTCCCTAAAAGAACCCTCCTGGTGCAATTTGCATGTGATGCATGTTATCAAAGAACCTCACGCATTATAAGCAGAATTGCTTATGAAAGAGGAACTGCATTCCTTCATGTACCTTGTAATTAAATACAGAACCAGCTGGATAAACCAAAAAGTGACAAGCAAAGATTTTTACTGAAGCAGCAACGAGCAAAGATCAATCTGCTTCTACAGCCATGTCTGGACACATGATGCTTGACAAAAATCTGACATTTCTGCTATGTCAATACTGTTACTATTATTTAAGATTCACAAAACTGGTTTACACATGCATTTTTTGTTAAAAAAAGCAAGCAGTTTTCCAATGCTGGGAAACTTCTTTTGGCATTTGTATCATTATTAACTTGTTTATTTTTTCTTTCTTTAACAGTGTCACGATTGTGAAGTGATCACAAGTATGCGGATAATCTTGGATTGATAGTTGAATATGACCTTGGTAGAGATCAAGAGGCTGGTATCAATTAAAGACTTATGAGGACAGTCAGGCAAGGTACTACTGCCAGTAATGCTCTATGTATGTGCGCATGTGTGTGTTTTGTGTAGTCATAGTCATAGGTGTGAGTTAAGATTTCTTTCTGCACTAGCACTAGCACTTGCTTGAGTTATCCCCAACCAATTCCATGTAATTAATTTAGAGGCCCCAGGATGACATTTTTATAGATGATTTTTTCAATTATTTGTATCTTCTACCGGTCTTACTTTTTCATCTTTTTTTTTCTGTGATGGTGAAACTCAACTATTTTACTGTTTTAAAACCAGATAACAAGATGACATCTCATGTTATTAGTGTGTCTAGAACTGGTTGTCTTTTACAATTGCAGAAGATTTTATCTGGTAACAAGCATGACACTCTACTCTATCGAGGTACCACTTTGACGAGTCTTTTTACTGGCTTGACTATGTGTCTGGATCTTCTATATTATCCTATTTTTTATATTGACACGTGGATCGATCTGAACCATCGGATTTGAATCACGGGCAGAGCTTTGATGGAGGGGCGACACTTTATTTTTTGTATTAACACACCGGATCCGGATTCCCTGGCTATTGGTTTCCAGTTTCCTCATCACTATTTAGTTTGTGTTTTTCAAAGTTGGGCGTCTTGTAGAATTGCAACAGTTACGCGAAATTAGACACAATTGCAATCCTATATGAGCCTTCATTCCATAGATGCATAATAGATATAAAGTTTGATACAGAAATCATGTGCTAAAAAGGCAGTACAATCCCCTGAAAACACCTGCAAAAAACCCATCACAACCTTGCCAAATAAAAAAAATCGATTCTTAAATCAATCTTCTACCTCGCTTGTCGGTGTCATAACCCGGCTTTCGCCGCTTTCCAACTCTAATAGATCCTTTGTTTCTCCTGATTTATCACTCTCCTTTTCTCCCTCTTGTTTTCCCTCCTTTTTTTCTTTCAAAAATTCAACGAGCCCCTCAAGCACCCTATCAGTGATGTCGCTCTTCATGAGCATCTCTGCCACCTCTGCTGGTGTGACCTCGACCTCCTTGAGCAATCCTTCTATTTCTGGATACAATGTGTGGTCATCAATTGAATGATAATTTCTGGTCAAAACCCGAAATCCGCAAGGGCTGCAGTAGCTCATGTGGATGTGCATATCCATCCGTCCAGGTCGGGTCAGAGCCGGGTCGAGTCTTTCCTTGTAGTTTGTCGTGAATACTATGATTCGCTCTTCTCCACTGGTCGACCAGAGGCCATCGACAAAATTGAGCAGCCCTGACAGCGTGATCTGTTTTGTTGTAGCACATGGTTAGTTTTTGAATTGGATACTGGACCCATAGTATCCTGAGGTTCTACTTTTCATTAGTGGTGATTATCATTGCTTGGGAAAATAATTAGTCAACTCTTTGTGCATTTGAACTAGTCTGTTGTATATTACCATATGACCTTTGAGAGGGTGGTTAGTGGGTATCACGATTTTTCCATGATTTCTAGAAACTAATAAAAAAATTATTTTTAAATGCTATCTTGAGATTGAAACATTCCAAAGTCTAAATCAAGTTTTATAGCATCTAGCCATCTCGTATAATTCCTAGAAGCGACAAACTCTATATCAAATAGAACTAAATAAGCTACTTTCTCAAACTAAATATTTGCATTCAAAGATGAAGTATAATAATTATGCAGTTTACTTATTTTCATAATGTTATTTAACTTTTGTGGAATTCTAACCTTTTCATCATCTTCCCCACCACCATACGGGTTCTCTTCCCTCTGTTGCATCTCAACCGTGCAATCAATATCTTCGATTACAAGAATGGAGCGGTTCGACATGCCAATCAACAGTCTCCTTAGACTTGAATTCCACCTCACCTCAGTTAGATCCAAATCATACACGTCAAACTTCAAATAATTTGCTATTGCGGCAACCAAGCTGGACTTGCCGGTGCCCGGCGGCCCATACAACAAATAACCCCGCTTCCATGCCTTACCAATCCTCTTATAATAATCTTTCCTCTTAACAAACCTCGCGAGGTCGTCCATCAACGTCTTCTTCTGCTCAGATTCCATCGCCAATGTGTTGAAAGTCGACGGGTGATGAAGATCAACCGGGCACCATATGTCGCCTTCGTTCATGTAAATTTTCAGGGTTCTTTGTTGCTCATTTATCTCCTTCGCCTTTTGCAAAATAAACGGTAGGTACTTGTTAAGGGCCTTGTCCTTGTATTCCTTGTGGAAGTGGAGCTCGAAGGATCGCATCTCAAGTTGCCGAAAATTGTTGTTAGGACTGGAGTTATGAATAGCTGGACTCTCACGGCAAATCAGTCGCCACTTGAATTCAGTTCCGTCAAATTTGTCTATCATCTCTTCACCAGTCTCCATGCTAACCATCATGTTCTTTGACTCGTCAACACGGCTAACCTTCAGTCTCTGCATGTCGGTGTTGATTCGTGTTGCGAGATAAGCTCGTGCAGCGTCAAAAACTTGATTTGTGGAGAAGCCCTCGGTTTCTTCGATTACAATGGTGTGATAGGAGGAGACTCGGGAACGCAGCTGGTTTAGGCCGGAGAAAATGAATTCGCGCACCTCAAATGGTAGGAATTCATTGATAACTCCACGTACCAGCATTATCGAAGCAGTTGCAGAAGCTGCCATGGTTATGGTTCTTTTTAATGTCTCAATCGCCTTATCATATGAACCATTGCTGATGTTAGGTTGTATCTCTCTGGTGGCCATTGTTTTTTCTCTCTTTGTTGTATAGAATCAAGAAGGGGTACAGGGAGATGGTGCTTGACTGCAAAGAGCCGCCTTATATAGGAAAAATAAATAATAATTTACTGCTGGTCAGGAATAGGAAAACCTATGAAGAAATTTACAACAACAAAAAATAATACTTTCCGTGAAGCCTAATTTCTTAATTTTTTAGAGGAGTTGTGCTCGACAAGTACTCTGCAATATATATATTCCTTGATTAAACAAAGTGGAAAATAACTTAATAAGACCTCTCTCATGGTTGATCTCTACTATAGGAGCAGGTCAAGGTTATTTAACTTATTTTTAACGGTGCTGATTGCATATTTGAATTCACGTGCAAATCTTGAAGAGGGAGATGAGAGATTTTTGTAGTTGGTTTCAAAAAGTTGCTTGTAACTCAACTCCTCTGAGCTTAAAATGCTGGAATTAATTAATATATCGTTTTGTTAAGCAGGTATTTTCAGTTTGTTAACGGAATCTTCTTCCATTGTATCTGAGACTAAGCTAGGGACTAAGGAACAAATTTATTTTCCTGGAAGTTGTTAGCCTCCTTAATTTTATACTAAAAGTAAATTCTGTAAGTCTTAAGCACATATATATTTCTGCTTTAAGCAAATTAATGCGTAATTTTGCTATATCAATGTGTCAATTGCTTTCCTTTATTGCTAAGTAGCGTATTTTCTTTTTTCTTTTAGAAGTTTTTGATGTTTCTGAATTGAATTACAATAATTATACGACATGTAAAGAAGATGTTTTACTATATTTCAGTTGTAAGAATATTGATATGACTATTAATAAGTATCAACTATATAATTAGATTCGGAGAATGAGTTGATGGACATTGACTTTTATGAACACTATAGTAGTTCAATTGCTTGTGTGTCATGTTCATAAAGAATAAGCTATCTCCGGCTATTCAGAATTATGTTGAGAGACCGACCAATGTGAAGTCTTTGTTGAAGGCGTTAGATGAGCAGCTTACTTCTTCGAATAAAGCAAATGTAGTGATGCACATCATGAACTTGACGTCTTTGAAGTTGACTACTATTACCAGTGTGCGGGAACACATAATAAATTTAGGAATATTGTGGTTGAACTAAAGAACCTTGTAGTAGAAATTTTCGAGTTATTCTTGTGTATTTCATGAACATTTGTCTATTTAGTATGGTCCTTTCAAGATTTCTTACAACACACATTAGGAAATTTGATCAATAAAAAATTGATGATCATGTGTGTTCAAGAGGATAATAAGCTGAGAATATTCATATGAAATAAAATGATGTATGTTGCAATGACAATTTTTCTATGTTATGATATCGGAGATTAGGTTATATCTCCGTTGAGAAATATTTCTTCGTTTTGTTTGACATATTTCTTTGACATGTAAGTTTGCTTATTCTTAATGCAATCTACATAAATATTGAAATCGCTAAAGTCAAAGGCACTAAGTACATCTTCTTTAACAATTCTTTAATACTTTTAATGGAGATATAACCTAATTTCGGATGTCATAACATAGAAAAATTATGATTGCAATATACATCATTTTTTTCATATGAATATTTTTAGTTTGGTCCATAACAAGTCAATTATCTTCTTGAACACACATGATCATCAATTCTTTATTGATCAAATTTCCTAATGTGTGTTGTAAGAAATCTTGAAAGGACCACATTGAATTGACAAATATGTTTAGTATGAAATACACAAGAATAACTCAGAAATTTCTACTTCAAGGCTCTTGAGTTCAGTCACAATATTCCTCATTTTATTATGTGCTCTCGCACACCGGTAACAGTAGTCAACCTCAAAGACGTCAACTTCATGATAAGAATCATTACATTTTCTTTATTCGAAGAAGCAAACTGCTCATCTAACGGCTTCAACAAGGACTTCTTAACATGACATTTTCTTGATGTGACTCTCAATAAAATTACATAATTCTGAATAGCCGGAGCCGAAGAGAGCTTATTCTTTTTTAACATGACACACAAGCAATTGAACCACTGAGTGTTCATAAAAGTCAATGTACATCAACTCATCCTCCAAAGTCAATTTTGTAGTTGATACTTCTTAATAGCCGGATCAATGTTCTTACAACTGAGATGTAATAAAACATCTTCTTTACATGGCTTATAATTATTGTACCTCAATTCAGGAACATAAAAAACTTTTGGAATAAAAAAGAAAGTACGATACTTAACAAGAAAGTTAACTAATAAATGTTTATAGTATATATTGAGACCTACACTTTATCCTATAATTTACCAATGTAAATTAAGGTAAGATCTTTATGAATCAAATTCCTGCATAGTATTACATGTGGACTAAATATCATACTTTAATTCTCTTTTTCTTTATGATATAACTATATATTATATTTCTATTCTTAATATTTGTGGGTAAATTAAGAATTATAATTATCTATTATATTCTAATATGTTATATTAATATTAGCAAATAGTCATGTGAGACGATATTTATAATATCAACATAACTATTATCATTTATGTCTTTAAACTAATTGTGACTTAATAAATACTATATACATACAATATTACCATAATACAATTGGAGATGTTGTGCCTACTCTCTAATTTATTATTAACATATATGTGTAGACACTCGACATGTTCTTAATACTATACAAATATCAATTATTTCATTCAAAATAAATGTGATTTTATGATACTTCATACCGATATAACTATAATATAATTAGAGATGTTGTGAATACTCTCTAATTTATTATTAATATATATGTATAGTCAATGGACACATTTCTAATAGTTTACAAATATATACACATTTAAACTCAACAACTTTCAGTTATGCATTATGAAAATTGACAACATAACATTCTTGCGATAAAATAATAATAACTCTCTGTGTCGTTATCTGTTTTCCAATTTCTTGAATTTTGTGAAAACTAGATTCAAAGATATTTCCAATGAAATAAGAATAACCAAAAATAAATAGACAGAACTCCAGTTAAAACCCTCGCAAGTCAGCATGTCAAACTGGTTCATTGTGAAACCTGACAACAAGACTTTTGTGAAATAAAACTCTCTATATACTCATTCGTGATTCAATTTCTTAGATTCTATGGAAACTAGATTCAAGGATCTTTCCAACAACAAATAAGAATCATCGAAAAAATAGACGAAACTTTGGTTATAACTCTCGCAAGTCAACATATCAATTGGTTCGCCCAGAAATCTGACAGCATGACCTTTATGTGATAAAATGGTAATAATTCTCCATATACTTCTATGTTTTCCAAATTCTTAGACTATGTGGAAACTAGATTCAAAGGTCTTTCCAATAAAATAGAAATTATCGAAAACAAGTAAACAAAACTCTATTGATAAGCCCCATAAGTCAGCCTATCAACTTGTTCGTCTAAAAACCTGATAACAAGACCTTTATGCAATAAAACAACAATAACTCTCTTTATACTTATCCGTTATTCGTTTTTTTATTCTATGGAAACTAGATTCAAATATCTTTTCAATAAAATAAGAATTATCGAAAGTAAGTAAACAGGTCTCCAGTTATGGCACCTGCAATTCAGTTTGTCAAATTGGTTCATCAGAAACTCGATAGCATGACCTTTCTGTGGTGAAATCGCAATGAATTTTTGTTTACTTGTTTGTTTTTCGAGTTCTTTGATCTATGAAAATTAGATTCAAAGATATTTCCAAATAAATAAAATCCATTCAAAACAAGTAAAAGAACTTTAGTTATTACCCACGCAAATCAGACTATCAAAACAAAATTTTCAAAATATGCAAGACAGAGGCAAAACCGCTCTGATACCAACTGTAAATAATTTAACGATTCTTTAATGCGAAAAATAACCAAGAATCATTTTGTACCTTCGAACATTGCTTTTCTTTATGTGAGTTGTTGAAGTATCTGCAAAAAACTGTGAGAAAACCAAAGAGCACTACTAAACCAAAGTTCTTCTCTTGACTTGATGGTATACTTCAGGATCTCGGTCCAGATCTTGTCTATCTTCTCTCTATATGCTTCTCACTTATTATGTATGTATGATAGAGTGATACGACATACAGTTCTTCATCAGAACTGAGTGTATTTATAATAGACCAATCACTCGATAGATGTCATGAATTCAATGACTCCAGAAATAATTAATTAATCAAAGAGCCCATAACTAATCAATTATTTACATCTTTCAGCAAATGCTTTAACAGTTCAGATGATAGTTAAATAAAATGACTTTCAAAATGTCATGAATTCAAAAAAAATTCACCACATGATCCTGTAAAAATATTTGAAAAATAATATATACCAAAATAATAGCGTGTTTTCTTATAGAAAAAAAATGCATCTTTCATCTATTGATAAAATTAAAGTGATGCTACACAAAAGAAAATTATGAATTATTATAAGACTCAGATGCCACACAATTTGCTCTCGCCTTTACTAGTGCAAGTTGAACTTCAACAAAATTAGTGGATTATGTTTGTTATTTTATAATTCTAAGGTCAAATACGATTGTGGAAGCGTTTATCATTTTCTATTTAAACTTTTAGATTTTAATCATATAGCTAAAATCTTAATCAAATAAATACTAAAAGCAATTCAACAATTCAAACAATAATGTGCAAATATAGTAAAAGAGAGAGTAAAGACCAAGAGAGCAATAGAACCCGCTATGTAACGTGGTTCGATCTACAAACAAACTAGGCCTACATGATGGGACCTCAGATCCAAAATACTTTCCAGGACCATTCCACTAGATCACAAGTATTTTTACAATTGTAGAACATATCTTGGGTTTCAAACAACAAGAGAACCTATCATAGGTTTCAAATCCTTTGTAAGGGGCTACATCGCTCTACAAAGGCCTATCATGTGATTGACAACATAATCAAAGACAATGATAAACTACTTGACAACACAACGTAATTCACCAAACTAAAACAATCAACATAGTATTCTCTCAGATTAACAATTATAGAATAAGCTATCCTAACACACTCTCAGGGTGTGGATGCTGAAGTAGAAGGCTATTGTGCTCTTTTTGGTGCTCAATTGAGTGCTTGTAAACTTGGGGAGGGCTTTTGTTGATGCTTTTGATTCATATCTCCCAAGTATATATAGGTTGGACAGATCTTGGTGTCTTGAAATCTTGAACAAAGAGGCTTGCTTTACATAAATCCTCAATCCGTTACAAAATCTGTTGTAATGGGTTGGTACCTTTCCCTTATCGCCATTGATTTTATCTCAGGCTGATTTTTGGTTCCTCCTGGATAGGAACTTATTGTGACGGGTGAGAAATTCGTTATGACGAGTTGGCAACCCATTATGACGGGTTAGACATGCGTTACAGTAACACAAGACTTTGTCAAAGTCCTTTTATGTATTGTCTTCTGGCTCTTCTCATTTTCAACGCGTTATGACAGGTTGGTAACCCATTATGACGGGTTAGAAACCAGTTGTGAGGAGTTCTCTTGCATTATGGTAACGCAAGGCTCTACCTAGGTCTGTTTTGTTAGTTTGTAATAATCTAGAAGTTAATAATACGATAAATTATCATAAAGTTTTGTTCATGAATTGAGTGATTAATAAACTGTCATTTTGTTACCTTGAGTATTATTGAATTTATGAATCGTTCCTTTATCTGACTTGAGTCAATAACTGGAATTATGAAACTTCATAATATAGATGATATATATTCTTAAAAGTCTCTAACCAAGATAATTAGCAGGAACACTAATTTACCGTTACAAGGTTAGAATGTGGATTAAAAGATGGTTAAGTTTTACAAACCATAGACATGAGATGTCGTTTTAATCACATGAATACATGTTAGAGGAACATGGTATTTGACAGACCTCGAATGAAACATTAAATGGAATTGTGTACGTGTCAATAATGTTTTCATTCAGTGTTAAGTTCTAAAGTATGAGGTATTCATCTTTCTTACTAAGAGATGTGTATGTGTGATTGTTATCTAACGCTGTCGGTAAAACGCAGTCATAACGATAGCTTTTCGGTATACATAGCTTAGTTGAGGTAGTGATGGTTTACTGAAAGTACTATTGTCCCTCGTATCTTGATACGAGTTACAGTATCACTGGGCCCCTTGATAGAGTAAGATTATCTGCATGCGGTATAATTACAAGAGTAATTATATTTGATAAGTCTGCTCAAGATCGAGAAAAGATTAAGTTTGCAAGGATGACACACACATGTCTTGAAACTAATCTGATACTGTGAGACGAAAGAATTAGCACGACTAAAATATTTAATGGATCGTGATATTGCATAAGTAAAACATCGTCTGTGTAATTGGATGGTCATAGCGCAGATGTCAGATGCCTCCTATGATTATAGAAATTAAAATGGTTTTAATTCTATTAACCAACATAACACAGATCCTATTAGGTCACACCATATAGGAGCTAAATCAGAGAATCTTAATGATTAATTATAAATAGGTTATAATTAATATTAAGATGATTATAATTAATTATATGTGATATCATTAAATTATATACGTCATATAAAATGACAAGCAAAAACAACGGTTGAATTTATAAACGTATACGATATGTTGTATAAAATCATACCGCAACCAAACAAATTCCAAACCCTGAAAATATAATTATTGAGAACAATTATATGTTTATGCATATTTATATATATTTGATTTAGATTTTAAATATTGATTATGGTTTTGAATTTGAGATGAAAGTCATTATCAAATTAAAATTAATTAAAATCTTAATTAAAAATAAATAAATAAATTTAAAAAAAAAAACAAAATCATGCATGCTGACATGAACATATATGTGGCACTTTGACTTTTTTGTATCATATGCCAACATGCAAAATGTAATGTGGCACTTTGACTATTTTGGCTCATGCCAAAATGGTAAGTCGGCAAGGATTTTCATGAAAAAATTTGTGTGCCGACATGCATATGTCCATAGGGGCATTTTGGTCTTTTCACTATTTTAAGGGTATTTTGGTAATTTGTAACCTCCTCATTTTAGTATAAATAGAGGGGTAGAGGGAGAGAGAATGATATACCAAAAATCGATTCGTACTCGTTAACTCGGATTCGTATCGATAAATATACTTTCTCTCTTTCTCGTATACGATTATTTACGGGATTCGGAAAAATAGTATTTTTGCGAAAGGAGCGGTATTTCATATTTGAATAACTGCGAGTCGTAAAGATATTCATTTAGTCCTTATCTCAGTGAATAGTGTTTTTGCGGTATATCGCGACTTTCGGTATTTCTAGAAGAAGAAGTAAGCCGCTCACTGATCGTCTTGGTGGACATCTGGTAGAGGTATCAGACGTCTGATACTCCGAGGAGAAGAGCATTTGTGATTCGGCCTTCCGAGTCTTCTACGGTCCAATTCGAATTTGGATCAAGGTATTAATGTTATATTAATCTATTTAATTTGTAAGTAGATTAAAGTTTTAGAATTCAATTAAGGAGTAGATCTGTTTAGGGATTAAGTAGGGTTTTGATGTTAGGGATAAACGGGAGGTGGACACCCTCTGTGGTTTATCCGACATACCCCGCTTAATCCCTGGTTTAAGTCAGACGTAAAAATTTTGTTTTACGGTCTTTCCGCTGCTTAGGCCAATTGACGGGTTTAATTTTGAATTGTTCGTAACCCAACATGTTTTGCTTGCTCTTCATGTCTATTAGATCGTCTTGACATGTAGATGCATAATTAAGCTTTTGCAACATTAATTTGTACTTGTATAAACCTGCAACTCACCAAAACTCAATTGTGCAAGGTTAGTACTTATTTGTTTTGTAAATTGTCAAACCAAAGAAGAGTTTAATCTAACAAACTCCTCATTTTGACAATTTGCAAAACTCTAAATGTGTGCATATTAAATTCCATGCACACCACCACATTTCTCCTCCTTTTGCAAAGATTGGCAAAAGGCTCAATTCGAAATTAATTTTAATCCTTAAATATTTGCATATATTTCAATTTCAAATCAAGATAAACAAGCCCTCCCTCAATATTTTATAAAACAACTTTTACAATTAAAGCACAAATATTGAGTTATAAAGTCCCTTTCAAGTTAGCAATTTATAATGTGACAATCAAAGCACATAAAATGAAAAGCATAAACATGAGAATATAATATGCAAGCAAAAAACGCAAATAACTAAAGCAAATGCATACAAAATATAATATTAGTACACAAATATAAAACATGTCTCTAATTGAGCATAGCAACTTAAAAGTTTAATTTTAAATTTCTACAAATAAATAGTAGTTGCGCTCTATCTCTCATACCCTAAATATTGTCACCCTCATGCAATGGACCTCAAAAGCCAACTCTTTCAATCCAAGATGCACGATATTGTTCTTGAAAAGTATTGGTCTCATCCAATCGTGCATCGACCCCTTTATAGTGCTCCATCTTGTGCAAAGTGAGCTCATGCAATTGTTGAGAAAGTTGGTGCACATTCTCAATCGTTACTCTTGTAGGTCTAGGAGGTCTCGGAATTGCTTGTTGTTGAGGTTGAGGTACTGATTCGGGTGTAACTTGTTCTCTTGGTTTCGGCCTTGATTCTAATCTTGGTGGAGAAGGTGGGGGATTGGATGAGCTTACCTCATTTCTCATACATTATGATACTTGGTTATCAATTGGAGCATTAAAATTACCATTCGCATTGTCCCATTGATTTGCTGTCACATTAAGTGCTAAGATCCACCAGCTAATCTTGTACTTCTTTCTTGGTTCCCAAAATATTCCCACTTTAATCTATCCAATTGTGCCTAATAAATCAACATGGTTCTCGCATTTTAAAGCTGGTTGAGGATTCTCGAAATTCTTAGACCTGCTTGGGTAATAATTTTGGTCAGAAGATGAGGATATGAACAGAATTTCCCTCCATTAGATAGAAAAAATCTCATATGATTTAGAATGATGTAGGGGATTTGAATAACCTTATCAAAACAAATTAAATATTGAAGACAATACGTGACATTCATCTCCAAATTTATTTTTATTTTGCTCTTAGGAGTTAATATGTTATTATTGAAGAGGAAGACTAAACGGTATATGGTGGGAAAATGAGTCATGGTAAGTTTTTGTTGTGGATTGTGTGCTCGAAACGAATTCTTATAATCATAATGATTTGCATCGGTTGGCAAAACATTGAATGAGTATACCTCTTCCCCAACATTAGAGATATCAAAGGTTTCGCACAAGATGTCTATGATTATTAGTACATGTTGACCACATATGTATGTGGTAACACCCCATGAATGACTTGTAGGTTTCATATTGGCATACATAACTCAGATTGGCAACTCTTGGTACATAAGATCACATTATATGATAGGTTGTCATTGCCAATACTCAATGTAGTCTTAGATAATGACCCAAGGTTCACCAACCAACTTGTTTTGATCATTGGTTTTGACAAAGTAAGGTTTTGAGATCTTACGATTTTCATATTTGTTGCTCAAAGGTGTTGAAGTCTTTGGGAGTCCGAAATACAAATCGGTTTATAGATGAGATCTCTATGGGATATTTTCTCCCAATTGGTCGTGAAGATTCTCCTTGAGATGTCCCACGATTGCCTCTAGGCAGGAGGGATCGTTCACATATTAGATTAGGATTTTGTCCAGTCTCATCTCCATGCTCGGGTTTGTGTCGTCTCTTGAGCAGGGTTTGTTCTCTACTTTGCCCCATTCTTTTAGGTCTTGGTGGACTGGATGCAATGGGGAAAATAAGGGCAATGATCGCTGAGAAGATCATTCTGGTTTGAGAGAGTGGAAAGGATTTGGTTGAATTGAGATTTCTGGGAGTGGAGGTTTTCAGAATAACTATTAGAAAAAAGAAAATTCGCTTTAGAATTTGAATGGTGATGGTTGAATAAGAAGAAAAGTTTAAATAGCCTCTCAGAACCCTTTCGTTGCAGGAACTCATTATACCAGGTTCCAATATGTTACAACGGGTTCCCTATTGTTGTAACGGGTCTCTCTCTCTTCTCCCTGCAATGCAAGTAACTTTAAAGTTCCAACGACTAGTTTTTTTAAAATCCAAACCCATTATAATGCATTCCCAACCTATTGTAACAGGTTGCTATAACACAAACACAAATTTTGAGTTTTATTTGTGAATTAATTTGCTATTATGCTTCCAATTTGGTCTTTGGTATTATTAGGGCTCAATTCAGATGTCAAGATATGTTTCATAATCATGCAAATGCTCAGACTGAGTTGTAATTTGGATAAAAAGATCATACAAGTTTGACAAAACATATGATTCAATCTAATGGATATTAAATCAGATATTTTGCTACATGACTCCTCCTCATCATATTACCCAAAAGAAAATTAAATTGGGGGAATCTTGTGACTCTCTATACATCCACTTGTGCTAGACACATCAAATGAAACTATATTCTTTCCATTCCTAAGACATTCCTAAGATGACAAAAACATCATTGATGTCCAAATTTCAAACAAGATGAACAAAAAATAGTTCTGGAGTTAATGTTGTTATGATCATAGTCAATTTTGTTCTTAGGTATCCAATAAGTCACCCTTGATCAAAATTTATTGTTATAATTGTTTATTTAATTTGTAGGATGATAATTTGATTGATAGACATCATTGTATCTCATTATTTGATTATTGCTAGAATTGTATCTTGGTTGAAAGCATCATTATATCTTTTCCTTTGAAAACTGTTACCAAGTTTCTTGTTATTATTTAGCACATGAAATATACCATATCTATCTCTAATATAAAGCTTTGGAGGTTGAACTCTATGATAGTTGGTAATCCTATAATCATTTTTTACTCTAAGTTTGTTTGCCATCTTCTAGAATTAAGTTTAATGAACTTAGTTTTCTTAGTGTATCTTTTATTATACATATAAATATGATTTTTAACTTGAATAAGTTTCTCATTTGACTTAGGTTGCTTTTCTATTATAGAAGGTTGTTCCTTCACAAATCTAATTTCGGGTTTGTCATGAGGACATTGACCAATATACATATTATCATAGTCAACTATAGTGTTATTGTTTGATTCCTTAACAAACTTAATAAATTTTGAAGCCCAAGAATATGCTCCTTTTAATTTATTTTATTTAACTAAATTGACTTTCAAGGTCTTTTATTCTAGTTTTTAGCAATTCAATCTTTGACTTAATATCATTAATCATAGCATCTTTAACATCCGTATATTTTTTGAACTCATCAAATAACTCATTAAGCTTAGTCACATTAAAAGACTATTGATCTCCATCCAAATCACAAGACTTATCACAAGACTAATCACAAGAATCATAATGAAACTTAGAGAGATCAAATTATATCGTTTTAGCTCAGCTAGGGGCCTCCATGACTTGAGCACTGGTAGTCCTTGTCTTTTCTTGAGCTATCTTCTCTTTTGCACATGCATCTTCTTTTGCTAGACTCAAAGGCTTCTTAATTCTTTTTGGAATATCCATATTTGAAAGTGTCAAGGGCTTCTCAATCATTTGTTGATATCCATCTTTTGAAGAGTCAAAGACTTCTCTATCATTTTTGAAGCATCAATCTTTGGAGGACTCAAGAACTTCTCAATCAACTTTGAGGTGTCTATTCTTAGGATGCATGATGGCATCTCAAGTCTCGTTGAGGCTTTTTCTTGCTCTTTGGCATATGCATCGTCTTTAGCTTGAAACAATCTCTTTATGATGCGGATTTTTTTTGGATTCGTCATGCATTGCTCCTTAATAACTTCAAGAGCTATCTTCATACAAGTTCTTTGTTTCTTTGCAATTAAGACTAGTTTACTCTCTACTTCACATTTCCTGAGGTTAATTTCTTCTTATTCATCTTCACTCTCATCAGACTCACTTAACTAATTAGCTTGCGTTGCTATCTTGTTATTTCTCTTGAATCACCATTCTTGTGGTTTCTTCTTTGGGAGAAAGATGGCATATCAATTTCGAATACTACGACCTTCTTTGTTACAAGTTAGGCACACTACCTTCTTGTCTTGAGCTAACCTCTCCTCATTCATTTTTCTTTCAAAGTTTATGCTTCCTTTGATAAGCTTGATGAGAAGATCGTTATCCTTGGATAGCACTTCATAGAGGTTTTGGTAAATGTCTTCATTTGAATCGAATTTGTAGGTGGTGATGTATGAAGATTGTGCGGGTAAGACCAAGGTTTTGATAGAGATTGAGCATTTTACTTCTTTGTGATTCTCCTCATGTGAGAATAGTTGAACATACACCTCTTCGAATTGGTAGTAAGGTCTTTTACTAATAGAGCCTCAATTGAGCTCACAACTCCATTCCATCTCGATTTTCTTCAGACCATTCGTAAGAGCTTACCTACAAAATCTTCATCATTTGTTAGAACCTATTTCAACAAATTCATTTTTTAAAGAGACAAGTCTAAAGTAAAGATTCACAAAAGACTCATTTTTCTCAAATTTTATGTTCTCTAACTTTGTGGCTAGACCCACTTTACATTCTTTTTCATGTGTACATTGCCCTCGTATCTAAGTACCAATGCGTTCCAAATTTCTTTAGCATTTGTGGAATGAGTAAGAGATAAAGTAATAGTTTCATGAATTGAGCTAAGTATGGTGTTCATAGCATTGTCATTTGAGTATTTGAGATTTTTGGACTCTTTGGTCAAGGTAATATCATCGGCATCATACTTTGATGTCCAACCATCCTAAAAATATTCCAAAGCTCAAGGAGACTAAAGTAGTTAACCATACATCTCTTTCAAAAAGAGAAATTCTTACATCCTACCTAAAAATTGGTAGTTCTTTCACAAACTTCAATTGTGTCATTTTTTCACAAGACAAGGTCGAACTATCAAGAATTGATCTAATTAGCTAGGTATGAACCTTTGTGCTTTGATATCAATTATTATTTTGTAATCCTAAGGTCAAATATGATTGCAAAAGCACTTATCAATTTCAATTTCAATTTTTAGACCTTAATCACCTAGCTAAAATATTAATCAAGAAAGTACTAAAAACAATTGAGCAATCCAAGCAATAATATGCAAAGATAATAAAAGAGAGAGTAACCAGCAAGAGAGCAAGAGAACATGCTATGTAACATGGTTCGGTCTATAAACAAACTAGGTCTACATCCACAGACCTCCGGATCCAAAATACCTTACGGGACCGATTTCACTATATCACAAGTGTTTTTATAATTGCGAGGCATAATCGTCCGATTAATAACACAATCAAAGACAATGATGAACTGCTTGACACCACAACGTAATTCACCAAACTAACAATAAACAAAGTGTTCTCTCAGATTGACAATTAGAGAATTAGCTATCATAACACAAACTCAGGATGTGGATGCTGAAGGAGAAGTGTGCTCTTTTTGGTGCTCAATTAAGTGCTTGTAAACTTGAAAAGGGCTTATTTTATGCTTCTGGTTCGTATCTCCCAAGTATATATAGGTTGGGCACATCGTGGAATCGTGAAATCTTGAACAGGGAGGCTTGCATTACAAAAATCCTCAACATGTTATATTTGTACCTTTCTCTTTTGCCATTGACTACATCTTTGGCTGACTTCTCGGCCCTCCTGGACAGGAATCCGTTGTGACAGGTGAGGAACCTGTTATGACGGGTTGGGCATGTGTTACAGTAACGCAAGGCTCTGCCAAAGTCCTCTTATGCACTGTCTTTTGGCTCTTCTCTTTTTCAATCCGTTGTGACGAATTGGTTGTCCGTTATGACGAATTGGTAATCCATTATCACGGTTGGGAATCCGTTGTGACGGGTTCTCTTGCGTTATGATAACACAAGGCTCTGTCTATGTCCGTTTTGCTTGCTCTTGATATCTATTTGATCGTCTTGACTTGTACATGCATAATTAAGCATTTGCAAGATCAATTTCTACATGTATAAACCTGCAACTCATCAAAACTCAATTGAATTAAATTAGTACTGATTTATTTTACAAATTATCAAACCAAAGAAAAATTCAATCTTATATAGTTAACATTATAAATATGCAAAATGTTATTGGTAAGAAGTTCTTTCACATACATGTATTGAAAATTTTGTCTCTTGACTTAATTTTTGCTGTAGTGGTTAAGACAATTATTTCTGAATAAACAATTGCAAATTTAAACTCCGATTAAAAATGTTTATTATAAATTTTTAAAGTTGAAGATTATGACTCCATCTTTTATCCCATAAGAATCAAGAGAAATAAAATGGTAAAGACCAGCCATTAGTCTAATAGCTAAGAGCAAAAACAATTATTTGAGAATATTTAGATTTAAAATTCTAATAAAAATAGGATGGTTGAATTAAATATACCAGAGAAGAGAAGACACGTACGGGTCCGTTTGGCACTGTCAGAATAGTGGAATAGAGTGCTATTATATTCTACGTAAGTGCCAAACAACATTTTAAGTTTTCGGAATAGTACAAAATTTTGCTATTCCACTAAACCAACCAATAGGTGGTGCGGTTTAGCAATTGTGGAATAGCAATTAGTATTTGATTGTGTTGTATTATATTTAGTAATTAATAATATTTTATTATATATCACCATGTTTATTATTTAATTTTATTATTACTGAATATAACACATATTATTATGTTATTATTATTTATTATTATTATTATTATTTTATTGTATTTTAATATTTCATCATTACTATTATTATTATTAATAATATTATTATTGTTATTATTATTTATTATTAGTATTATAATATTTCATCATTATTATTATTTTATTATTATTTATGATAATTATTATTATATATTTTATTATTATTCTTATTTATTATTATTATTAGTATTATAATATTTCATCATTATTATTATTATTATTTTATTCATTATTATTTATGATAATTATTATTTTATTATTATTATATATTTTTTATTATTCTTATTTATTATTATTATTATCATTTTATTAGTATTATAATATTTCATCATTATTATTATTTTATTATTATTTATGATAATTATTATTATATATTTTATTATTATTCTTATTTATTATTATTAGTATTATAATATTTCATCATTATTATTATTATTATTTTATTCATTATTATTTATGATAATTATTATTTTATTATTATTATATATTTTTTATTATTCTTATTTATTATTATTATTATTATCATTTTATTAGTATTATAATATTTCATCATTATTATTATTATTATTTTATTTATTATTATTTATTATTTATTATTATTGTTATTATTATTTATTATTAGTATTTTAATATTTCATCATCATTATTATTTTATTATTATTTATGATAATAATTATTATATTATTATTATATATTATTATTCTTATTTTTTATTATTTATTATTAGTATTATTATTATTTTATTAGTATTATAATATTTCATCATTATTATTATGTTTTTATTATTTATTATTATTATTTATCATTATTTTTTATTTTTTATTATTTTTTAGGATTATAATATTTCATCATTATTATTATTATTTTATTATTATTATTATTTATTATTATCGTGAATTTTATTATTTTTATTTATTCTGAAAAATAATGCATATTATTGTTAATTTATTATATTATTTAGTTTATTATTGTTATCATTACTATATTATATCCTAATCATTATTATTTTCATAATTATCAATATTTCTACTATTCCAATTAACATTTGTCAAACGACAATTTTGTGGTTCGAAATAGTCAAGAATACCACTCTTCTACCACTCTTTCAAAATTACACTATTCTACTTTTAACACTATTTTAATGTTATTCGTTGATTTGTCAAACGGACTGTAGTGTATACTGACAAGTCCAGGTCTCAACTCTCAAGGACTATTTCTCCAACCAATCCAAAATTGACACAATGCATGCTTTTAACATAAATCGGAGAAGTACAATTTTAACTTATCAACATAAACTGGAAGAGTACGATTTTAACTTATTGGAAGCTTTAAAGCAAGGTAAAGACCATTGGCGAAAGTAGTCAATGAAACAAAAATCCTCGGCCATTGCATTTCCGAAGAGTTTTTTTTATTTTATTTCGAAAAAATAAGAATTACATTTTGACTCTTCTGATTTCAAAATTTTTACAGTCATGCTCTACCTTTCTGCATTTATTTAGATGTGTTTTCTAGACATATGCGTTCAGAAATCGAGATCACTCGAGTTGACAAAGCCAAAAAAATTATCAAGTAATTTGAAATCTGCGTTAACGTCTGAACGTTGCATTTGAACGTGCGTCCAGACGTAGCGTTCACAATGTTGCCAGAATCCAGCGTTCAGAAGTGAACGCAGATTTGAAATTTTGCACTATATTGAATCATTTTGTTGTTTGTTTTTGCAGCATTAATTCATGTGTTTAGTCTAAATGCTGAATGCAGAAAAATATAATCATGAATGTTAAATTTTGAAATCAATATCATAGATGTAATTTTTATTTTATTTTTAGAGTAAGACAAAAAAAAAATTCCATTCCGAAGCTAAGCTACGGAATATATTTATTTCTCTAGCAAATTGTTAGAATCCTTTATAACAAATAGAAGTTATGTACCATGCTTCGTATAAGATGGAATATTTGATAATTTTGTATGTATATTTCTGAGCAAGTTACCGCGTAATTTTGGTATCTTAATCTGTCTCTCGCGTTTTGATTAAATATTTAAATTACAGTGACTGAGAAACAAACCTAACATAAATAAAAATGTATTTTAACCCTCAGATGCCACACAGACACACAGTGCAGTGTAAGCTAGCTGACAAGTCAAGGATTCTTTAATTCTCCAACCAATCAAAAGTTCACACTTCGCATGAAACGTGCTAACATGAACAGGAGCAGAACTGCACAAGTACCCTCCCTTGTTGGAAACTGTCAGGTAAATATATACCGTTGGCAAAAGGAGAGTGGAGCAGAGATCCTGGCACCAGGCCCCCTGTGTTTACCCCATATTATTTAGACAAGCAAGTACACATCTTATTTGTCAGAGCTAGGCTGGATTTAATCTTGCTGGTGAATTGTGATTGGTGAATTTTGTATTAGATTTCCAAGGAAGTATTCTTGTACTTGTTTTCAGCTTTTAAATAGTGTTTTCAGTTGTGGTTGTTTCAGAATTATGACCTTTTTCAGCATGCAACGCTTCACAGAATCTTTTATAGTTGATCATTGATTCACAGAAGAGGTGAGTTATTAGAGCGGATTCAGTATTTTTGTTAGGTTGTTTTAAAATTTACGATTTTTCAAAATGGTTCAAAGTAGTGCATATTTTTAAAAATTCTAAATTATAAGCATTTTAAAAAATATATTTCAAATACACGATGAATTTTGAAAATTTTGTTTATAGATTGAATCAGTTGATTCATCCTGCTTTCACGTAGCTCCGCCCCTGTATATTATCTCTCGTTGTGTGATAATTGATAACATTATATATTTTTAGTTCTTGTGTTTATAATTCGTGATTAACTTAATTGTATCTCAGCATCTTGTCTAGTAAGGTATTTTCCTTCTTTGGAACAAGTTACGGGTTCAAAATCTGATACTAACATTAGATGTTACTTGAAATCTTAATCTTCATCTTAAACTTAATCGATTTGACACAATCTCCATCTCAAATCACAACTTCGCGAGAACGAACTGTAATAAATAATTTAATAGAATAAAAATAAAAAATAAACAAGTAACATACTAAGTAAAAAATACATAATTATCGAAATTCTTAACATAGAAATTTCATTAAACATAAGCTGATTCTTATAAATCACAAGAGATCTCTTATATATGTGACAAATGTCTTGGTCTCAAAGTAAGAAATATATGCAACTAAGGAAGTAAATATAAGATGATCCAGTAAATAAATCTAAAATAACTACTCAGGAAATAACTAGCAGAAAATAAGAAAAATAATCTAGATAACTTGGAATAAATCTCGAACATATCAATCAGGACATGTCGGGATCACAATTTGAAACTGTCTCGGATTCATTTCCTTCTTGGATTGCGTCAAGCTCTCGGATTGATGAAAGCTTGACCTCAAGCTTATATTTTACTAGCTTTGGTACTGATGACAGTTCGGGAGGTGGTTCGACTGGTGGAGGTGGTTCCAACAATAGACAAGGTGGGGACAGATTCAGAGCAGGAGTTGATGTAAGTGGTGATTCAGGCTTGACTAGTCCATAGTACTCTTCTTCGGGTTCGAACCTGACCAGTCCTTCGTCTTCGTATTCTTGATGTGACTTTTTGAACTCGAGATATTCGATAGCTTCTCGATGAGACTCTTCAAACTCAAGGTATTTCATGTATTCTCGTGATTCTCGGAACAATTCTTCGGACTCGAAATACTCTTGGCATTGGTCTCGTGTATTTTCTTCTTGACATCTTCGATAAAATAGTCGGAATCAGACTCGCATATATTTTCCTTGATGCTATCTTCTGTGTCCTCGAAATCATTCTCGTAGATTTTCTCGGTGTATTCGAAAATATGCTCGGGGTCATCCTCGTAAATTTCTTTCTCGAAATCAAGATCGAGATCATCCCCGTGAATTTCTTCCTCGAAAATATGCTCTTCTTCGGGTTCTTGCTCAAATTCTATGTCTTCTTGTAGTTCTGAAGAAAACTCTTCAACTTCAAGAACTCGGCTTATTGAATCTGAAAACTTGATAACAATGCCTTTTGAACTAGAAAAATCGAGGGCCTTATTGTTCGTGCTTGAGTGCTCGGAATGCTCGATCATCAAATCAGATAGCTCAAGAGCCTCATCTTTAGAACACGAGAACTTGAGAACCTCATTTGTCAAATTCGAGAACTCGACAATCTCATTTGTTGAACTCAAGAACTAGGGAACCTCGTCAAAAGTCAACTCGTCTATTTTCTCCTCGGGTTTGAGATTTTTCGAAAATGGAGGTATTTATAATCAAAGACCACTAGACCAATTTCGTTCTTGGGTTGTTGAGGTTATGTTGTCATTGTTATCTTGGTTCCAGTGGTCATTGTTGTCAGTCTCGGTTGTCAATGTTAAGCGGGTATAAGACGAGACATGCCATAAGGTCGGTGAGTTGTTGTTGTGATTGTTCACAACATCGACGGGCTGTTGGAGTTAAGACGTCAAATTCAATAAATAAAATTTGGATTACGTGTTATATGATTAATATATCACATATTGTCACCAATATTACGAGGAGTGTATAAGATATGCCATAAATGTAATTAATTTGTACAAGACATAATACAAATTTTGCTAAGATTATGAGTACAAATACATAAGGAATTTAATGTGAATTAATTATAATTATTGATGGACTGATTATGATTAATTAGACTAATACTAGTGTTAATGTAAAGTTAGAAATATTGTTTTCTCAATAACCAATGATTTTGGATCAAAGCTCAAACAAAACAAAAAAAATGCAATTCTCTTACGATCGCAAGGGTCCCTTTTGCAATCGCAAGAGATCAGGAGAGACTTGGAAAGAATCTACTGAAAATTTAGCAGTTCAATTGTGGCCGCAATAGCTCCTCTTTGCGGCCGCAAGTGACTTGGCAGATTTCCTTCCAAGTTTGCATCCAAGTCAATTGCGGCCGCAAGAGACCAGCGTAGAGGCAGAAAATCTTGCCTTATTTGACTGATATCTTTCTAACTTATGTACCAAATAATACATAATTTAGGGAACGTATTTACAGCAGTGCATATGATAATTTGAAAAAGAATTGGAAATAATATATTAACAAATATTCAAAAAATATATTTGGTATTGTATCATTCCAAGATACATTTTCACTAGTATAAAAGGCGTTGGGTATCCCAGCATTACCGGTATCATGTTCTAGGCACATGTGCTGTGAATTAACCTCTATTTTCTTCTCCATTACAGAAAATTACTTATCGATTCATTCCTGAGCTTGAAGAAAAGTTGGATCCGCTAGCACATCAAGGTGTCGTTCGATCGTCTTCACCAACTTCTCGATTTGCTTGAGTGGCAAAAGGTGGGAGGCTTTAAGAGACGGTTGTAAGTTCACGCTTCTGCTCCTTTATTTTATGTATTATATAATTGCACGAAGGTTAAAATTGAATTGCAATTACATAGGTTATAGTTTCGGTATTATGGCTCAAACCTTAATTCTTGAATTACACCAACAAGTGGTATCAAAGCCACCTCATTTGCGTTATTTAAGATACTTTCTGGAAATATATCGATTTTAATTATTGCAAATATTTTTTGTGCCTTCTAGAATTTGTTATTTAATTATTTTCAATTTTCTTGAATCGAAAATTTGAATTTTGTCAAAATTCTCGCCTTTTATGCAATTTAAAATTGATATTATTCAAACAATTTGATTCATCAATGTTTGAAATAATTATTTGAACAAATAAAATTAAATTTAGAAATTAGGCAACAATTTATGAATTAATTTCGGAAAAGAGAATTTCCAAATTGAGTTGTCCCAAAAGAGAACAAAAAATTGAACTGGCAGGCAAGTCAATTGCGACCGCAATCCTTACCTTTTATGCATGCAATTGAGTACAACATTTCTTTCTAATTTTTTGGCAACAAAACTTGAACTGGCAAGTTGTGCTTTTAGGTCGCAAGGCACATTAATTGCGACCGCTAGACACTTGAATTCTTGTGTTTTGCGTATGCAATCAAAATAAACTGACATGTGATGTATTTCTGCCACAAGGGCCATTCTTTGCGGCCGCAAGACAATAAATTTTTGGGGTTTTACTAGCCGCAAACACAATTGAGTTGACAGGAATAGTTTGTGGTCGTAAAGACCATATCTTGCGGTCGCGAGACATTTGTTTTCGAAAAAATGACACAAAATCAATTGAATTGACAAGGAAGTATGTTGTGGCCGCAAGGCCCATGTTTGAAGCGTAAGACATGCAAATTGTGTTGTTTTTTCAAAAATTTCCAAATGTGGGTATTTTGAATTGTGTCTTTACATATAAAATCAAAATTTAGTGACAACTCTGAATTTTAGGAGTTGCTATAATTAATTATAATTTAGAATATATATAATTATAATTAATATAGTTACTAAGTAATACTATAATTATCTTAATTGGATATAAAATTTAGCTATTATCTATAATTAGTATTCAAGCTAATAAAAGAAAAGATATAAGGGCAAAATTTTAAAAGGATTTTCAATTAAGATTGAATATAGTATAAAATATATTTAATAATTTTCTTAAGGTTTTAGTAAATACTTTATTAAGTTCATATATATGGGTAACTATTGATTGTGTAGTCAAGAGCAATATCAAGCATTTTGAATTGAGAGACATGTTTTGGGGTTCATTGCATGAGGACGACAATATTTAGATCTTGTAAGGAAGAGGGCAACGATTTGTAGTAGTTTAAAATTCTTAAGTTGTATTTTACTATGCTCCTTGTATGATGTTCATGTTTAATTATGATGTTTGTATGCATGATTTTGAGTTTGAATATTATATTTTTATGCATCTATTGTGATTTGTCTATTGCAATTATATCTTGATATTTCTATTGATGAATTGCCTCCCTTACTTTAATTGAAAAATCCTAATTGAACTTAATGCATATGATATATTTGTAAATCTTATCTCATTAAGGGAGAGCAAAATTAGAACTTGATTTGGTTATAAATCTGTGCTAAAATTCAATGGGAGCTTATATATTTGAGTCTTTTGACATCCTTTGCAAAATGATGAAGAAATGTTATGATGTGCATCATTTGTTATGCACATCACATATGGTTTTGCAAATTGCCAAAAGAAAGAGTTGTTGGAAACTCAATCCATCTCTTGTTTGACAATTTGCAAAACATAATAGTTGATGTTGGCAAGGGTCAAACATGCTTAACACAAGTCAAGACATGCTCAAGACATCAAGAGATGGCTTCACAGAGCCATGCGTTACCATAATGCTTCCCAACCCGTCACAACGAATCAACAGCACGTCATAACGGGTGCCCAACCCGTTGTAACGGGTTCCTGCTCAAGATGGCTCACAAGACAGTCAAAGAAACACAAAAGATCAAATCTAGAATGCTGCCAACCCGTAGTAACGGATCCCATAACGTGTTGTGGATCTTGGTAACGCTACAAGCTATTTTCAAGAGTCCAAGACTCTAAGAAGTGTTCATCCTATATATATGATGCAGAGACGGAATAGAAGGTTATCTGAAACCCTCCACAAGCTTCCAAGAATCAAATTGAGCACCGGAAAGAGCCATATAGTCTTCTCCTTCAGCTACCTAAATCTGAGAGCAAGATAGCTTCCATAGTCTAATTGTCAATCCGAGAACTTTTCTTTTACTAGTTTATAGCATTTGGTGCACTACATTTATGTTGTCAAGTAGAGGATCCCTGTCCTTGATTGTATAGTCAATCAGACCGTTTACCGTGTAGAGTGGTGAAGCCCCTTGCATTGGTCTAGGAATCGAAGATTGGTTTGCTTGTTTAGAAGAAATCAAAGATCGATTTCGAAATTGTAAAGAACACATATTTGTTAGTGAAATCGGTCCCGGAAGGAAGTTCTGGTTCCGGAAGTCCCGTGGATGTAGGTCTAGTTTATTTGTAGGACGAACCACGATATATCACGTGTTCTTGAGTTCTCTTAATTGCTCTTGCTCTCTACTCTCTCTTTATTATTCTTGCTCTTTGTTGATTTTTGAATTGCTCTATTTTTCTTAGAACTTGCTTGCTGAAATATTAGCTAGGTGATTAAAGTCTAAAAGCTTGAATTGTAATTGTTGTTTGAAAACGCTTCCACCTTATTATTTGACCTTATTCTTTGCTACCTTAAGCCTCAATAATTCTAACAGCTTTAAGAGGCAGTTGTAAGTTCACACTTCCGCTCTTTGATTTTATGTCTTGAATAATTGCACGAAGGTTAAAATTGAAATTCAATTGCTTACGTTAGGATTTCGTATTGTGGCTCGAACCTTAATTCTTGAATTGCACCAACACAAGCTTCTTCATGATCTTTTATGTTTCTTTACGGGTTTGTCGCATTTCATCAAGAATAGCTAGGATGTTTGGATATGTCATGGTGAAGGCTTTGGTGATGAGAATATGTTGTGATGGAGATGGGTTATGTTAGGGTGTGAAAACGGTGATGAGATATGGTGTTTGGGCGATTTCGAAGATACAACTTCACGCAAGCGCGAAGGTAGTTGTTGAACTTGCTCTAATATCATTTGACGCAAGCTCAGTCTGAAATCACAACTCCGCGAGGAGAAGATGCAATAAATAATTTAGTATAATAAAAACAAAAAAGAAACAAGTAATATGCGAAGTAGCAAACCACATAATTTTCAAAATTCTTAACATATTAAAAATTTCATTAAACAGAAGATAATTCTTACAAATGACAAGAGGTCTTATATAGACGACAAATATCTTGATCCCAAAATAATAAATAACTACAACTAATGAAGTAAATAAATGATAATTCGGTGAATAAACTTCAAATAAATACTAAGAAGATTACTACCAGAAAATATGAAAAATAATCTAGCTAACTTAAAATAAATCTCAGATAGATCAATCAGGAACGATCGGGATCACAATCCGAATCTATCTTGAATTCATTTCCTTCTTAGTTTGTGTCACAATTGTATACATAGAAATTAGTAGAAAGCTCGTATGGGAATAAATATGCAGGCACGTAGCTCTCTTTATTGTTTTTGCTCTACAATTTTCATAATGAGTAAAATTATGATGCTTGCATAAGCACCGAACATCGATGCTTGCGACCACATATTTCGAATTTCAAAATGCGAATGATCTATCCGAACCGTTAAAATATCGTTCATACTAAAATCTACTTAGAAACTAAAAAATTATGTTTTTAGAATTTGTTTACTATTTTATCAAATGTAATGAAAATACTCAATCTAATAATTACAGACCTCTGATTTGATAATATTTCACCTATATGATAAAATAAAATAAAAATTCTAAAAATAAAAAAATTTGATTTCTAAATAAATTTTAGTATGAACAACATTTTGACGATTATAATCGATCTTTTGCATTTTGAAATTTAAATATGTAGCCACAAGCAATGAAATTCGATGATCTCGCTCTTTCATACTTACCCTTATCTTCTAAAATCTAATCTTCCGACTTATGAGTGAAAATTGCAAACTGATATTAGTATACGTGCTCCCAAAAATTGGATTGCAAAAAGATAATTATCCTTCGTCTCCTTACGACGAACAAATTGATCCCAATATTCTATTTTATAATTTGCATTTTAGAATATTTTTTGGTAATTTGCAAATTCGTTATGTTATAGTTCGAAACAATGAATTAATGAAAAAAAGAAAAACTTGTTAACTGCTTCTGACATTGTTGATATTTCTCAATGTTATCAAGTTGACATGCGAATCAATTTCTATTGAACTACCACATGCACAAAAACAGTGTTAGGTCTCAAAAAGCAATAGTACATTAGCAACCATGTCAGTAAAACTAATAAATCAAATAGATTAAAACTTTTGAAAACTAAATATACTTTTTTACGTTACAACTTTACAATCAGCACATGCACACAAAAATAAGATATAAAAAAGTAAGAGAGATGGTACTACAGAAAAAAGTAAGAGAGATGGTATACTACAGAAAAAAAAGGCAAATAAAGATAACTGGAAGAATTCATTCTTAGAGCTTACTTGGATTCCCTCAATAACAGTATACCAGAACTTGGTACAATACCCAATATAGCAATAGCAGATTAGCAGGTATTATCACATTTCATAGCAACGAAAATATCCTAAAAAAGGAAACAATTTCATTACCACTTTTTCAAGCCTCATGAACAGCATACAGCTCCAATACACCAGAACATAGTCTACAAAAGGTAACTGTACGTAACATGTTGACAAAAACACCTTTGAAAGAATCAAGGAGACAATGCCATTTCATTAGCAATTGAAAGTCCAAAGGGAAACTTCAGCAAATGAAAAACCTATGGTACATACTACAGATAACAAATCAGGAATTGCAAAGGTAAAACTCAGCCAGCATAAAGAAAAGGGAGGTGCAAACTTGCATACAGTCAATCAGACAATTAAATACAATGCACAAAGATTAAAATCAAGGCAAAGGCTAAGATTCAGAGACTTTATAAATATATATAAAGCCCCAAGGCAGACAAGAATGCATCTACCAAAATAGGAATTGCATGCAATTCAAATAGAAATAAGTGAAGTTTCATGTGAAGATAAAGAAAAGAAACAGAAGCCAGAAAATCAAATACATGGACATGCTGGAAATAACGACTAAGCTGCCTCTCACCCATTAGAAATTAAAATATGCAGAACAAAAATTGTTTTCCACACATGAAAGCAGAAAACAAGTGGATAAATGGCAGGGAGTAGAGAGTAATTTGCAGACAATATGGAAAATTGGAAACGAGATAAATGCATACCATATTCCAAATGCATGAAAGGATCAATGCACTTAAAGAAAATTCTCTGGTTTTCTGCAATATACAGAAAAAAAAGACACAAATTTATGATGCACTTGCAAAGTATAGTCCAAAATAGACTTGCAATAAAAACCTTAATGGAAAGAAAGTACAAAATCCGACATAGCACAAATCAGATGGCATGTAAATCATAAGCAAGGAAATCAAACCCACAGATAGAATCCCAGCTAGATCAGAATACTTAATGGAAAGATTAATTCAGCTCAAACAGCCACAAAGCAAAGGTACAAAAATTGACAATGCTACAAAAATAATTAGAAAGAAGAACAAATAACACACTGGACAACCCCTAACAAGTGCAAAGAAAATAAAAGAAAATCACCAACCCTTCCCCCATGGCCAGAAGTACAGTACCTCCCAAAAGCACTCTATACTGGGTGAAACTAAAACCAAGATCTAGACCCTAGCAGTGCTTTCAATAGAAAGGAAAGCAGTACAGAGAAGGCCAGCTGTTTTACACGGTACTAAAGAAAAGTCATGTGATTGTAGATGACAGCCCATGATAAAAACAAACTGGAAAAGAAATATGCTGTAAGATGCACGCACTTACCGAAAAAAAGAAAGAAATGAAATTAAGAAACAAAAGATATGTACCTCCTGTAAACAGGCCTGAAAACCCAAGGAAAAGGAAAGGGGAAGAAGCACTATTAATCAGGGCCTCAACACAGCAGGAGGTAGAAAGATGACTCACAGCAACATAAGGCACTAGCAGCAAAAGTCATGTGAACAAAATTCGAGGAACACCCCGTTTACCAAACCCATAAAACAAAGGAATTAAACAGCCACAAAATACTGGCATTGTGCACCAAACTCAGCAGGGAAATAAATAAGAAAATCGGATGCCACCATAACCTAATAGAACCCAACCACTGGAAGATCAGCCGGCTCAGAAAAAACAAGGTGTCACTGTTCACACTATCTGTTCTCTGCTCTGAAAAAAAATTGCAGTGTCCATTCAGTGTATCATAAGCCAACTACTAATCTGTTATATCTCCTCTGAACAACTGCTATCATATCCCATATCTGTAAACAACTACTGCAAAGTTAGATCTCTACGACTGCTATTTATATAAAGCACCAAAGAAGCCAACAAGAACAACAATGCATCAAAAAAAAAAACTTGCATATACCCAAAGATACCAGATATCAGATAAACAGCTACCAATTTATGATGAGTTAATAAACCAACTATGCCATATACATATATATATATATATATATATATATGTGGCATAGTTTTTGAGAACTATACCATATAATTAAGTAGCAACAGTTAGTTAAGTGAGAACAAAAGAACTCGATGGATGCAGTTGGAATTCAGGGGGGAGGTGACAACAGGTTCAATATCAACATCAGAATCGGTTTCACTTAGGTACCCATAAAGGGGAGCACGGAGGCGTCCAGGAGGCATGACATGCAGCAGGCTCTCATCCATAAACTGTATCTCTACAGGCAGCTCTGTAGCTACCTCACTACCTCCTCCAGTACATACCATATGTTCCTCCATTACCATTTCGAACTCAGTTCCCCTGTTTTCCTGCTGTTCTTCCCCGTTCTGTTCCTGCATCCAACGATTAATGCTCATACGGACCTCCTCAGCACCCGAAATTACTACTATGCTTAGCTTTTTGGTACGAAAAACCATTCCTTTTGTTATATTACTATTATTACAGTGATTTTTTTTTCATTATTCCGATTGGGTTTCATTTTAGCCTACCCTAACTTGTTTGGGACTAAAAGGCTTTGTTGTTGTTGTTACTGTTGCATTTGTTAGTAGAAGAGTCTGTGTGTGTTCTTTTCTCGATGAGGGGATTCTTTGTAATTTTAGAGCAGAGCAGAATTGAGCACAAAAAGAAGCTTATAAACAAAGAGATAAATGAAGAACCTCGGGAGCAGGGGAAGGGGGAGCAGGAAGCTGAGGGAGGGTAGACTCTTCATTGTTGGTATTTTTTTGGTCGAGTATGGTTTCAATCACCACTTTGTAGCTATATTCTTCCAGAAAGACCCATCCATCGTCTCCATATACCTTTTATGTTGCAGTTTCATCATAAATCATAATAGTAATAGAGAGTGATTAATTCATTTGATTAATGAAACATCATGCCACATCATCACCAGATCACTCATTTAGGGGCTGATCGGTTTCTCCCCATTGCGGATGGGAAAGAAAAAATTCAGTGAGGCAAAAAAACAAATTTCCCATCCACAAGGTGGCAGATGAGGAGAACCGAACAGCCCCTTATAGAAATTCATTTCCCCAAATGCTAAATTTTTCGAACAGATAATAAAACAAACAAACAAATAAACAAATTAAGAGGCACAAACAAACCTTAGAAGGGATCTGACTGTGCTTCTGATCTCCTTCTTACTGAAACCGAAAGGTGTAAGGTGGTCATACGCTGCATCCATCCGGCTTGCCTACACATATTCACATGCATAAAGATATATATTATGCTTCAGTTTTAATTTTGAAACCAAGACTTGTCACAACCAATTAATAAAGAAGCTTCAGTAACAATTCATTTATAAAATTAGGCATGTTTTATTGGTCTATGATGATGCTTCTGGTATACAGAAATGAAAAAACATTCAGCATTCCTGCAATACTGCATGAACAATTTACCCATCTTCACTATGTTTGTTAACAGCATTCCTGAATCCTGAGACATAAGGATAAACAGTGATAATGGATATACTGGATAGTATCGGAGCATTACATTTGCGGGATTGTCTCTATATGTGCTTTGTGTGCGTAGTTGTCCCCACGCGTGCGCACATGTGTGTGTGTGTGAGATATATATATATATATATATATATATAGAGCTATGCTATTATACTTTAAGAAGCAAAAGAGAGTTTTGCTTCACATAATCTCAACCATTCGATTTCATCATGACCAATCCTGAACTGTGGATCTAGAAAACTTGAAATTGAAAGTCCGTAAAACACATACTAAACCGAATTTTAAGATACATGAGTGATTGGAGAATTACGTCAAAAAGCTCAAATTACATAGAAGCCCTAAAAGCCACTGAACCTATTGAAGAACCCGCGGTTGGTTTTGTAAAACCAACTGAAGCAACAAGAGGCACATCAACTATAATCAAGCAAAATAACACAATAATACAACTCTTGGTTAAGATAAGCGAAGGAATTGAAGATTGTAAAGAAACCGTCCAGGATATCAGAAAAGTTGTAGCTGAACAAGCGTCAGCTGGGACAAAATTTGATATCACAAATACAATCGAAGATCTACAAAAGAGTCTAAATAAGCTAAGTCTAGGAGAACCAGTCTCTAGACCTAAAAAGAAGGAAGTACCGTTTTTCGTGTTCAAAGATCCACGTAAAATATTTGAAGAAGAGAAGAAGAAGTCCTCGTCTTCTTAAAAATGAACCGAACACGTACGGAAACCATTACGGAACCACGACCGTCTATATCTAACCATGAACAGAACAGCCGTAATGAAAACCAGACTCCAACAATAGATGATCAAATAAGAAACTACAGACGTGGTCATAGATTACGTCAGGAGATCTCAAGAAGATTACCCGGAAGGCGACAAATTGGGTATAACAGGAGTCTAGAGTCACAACTAAACCCGGACGCAGAATTAGACGTATCTCAGTTTAGAAGAGCGCAATCTGTTCCAGCAGAAACGTTGTATCAAGATGGCTGGACGTCTACACAACATCGGGTTTATCAGCATTATTCTAACCAGAGAATATTGTCAACGGGTGGACAACAGTTGGAGTTGTCATTCATCACACAACAAAGCTATGAAGAAATTCGTAGGTCAGGCCTCCAACACTTGCACATCGGGTTAATTATGATTAGGTTGTACACTTACATCGCAGAGACGCAGGCGTCAACGCACTGGTTGCTATCCGAGACACCAGATGGGCAGATGACAGGTCAATCATTGGCACAATGGAAATGGACCTAACAGCCGGTACCCAATTGGCTTATCTTGCACCCAATATCATGCTTAGTATAGCAGATTTCTTTAACCATATCCAATTAGTTGTCCAAACTCATGGATATGAGAATTGGCAAGCAGGCGAAAGTAATTTGCTGTTAACAAGATCACTGATTGGTAGATTATCAAATACTAGTTACACTAGTTTCAGATATAACGTACAAAGAGTATCTGACTATTTAGCTAGTAGAGGTGTCCAGGCAATCCCCGGTCAATCACACACAACTGAAAGTCTACGGGATTTACAATGGGTTATCAGACCACCTAGTATAGCAGAGGTACAACACCCTCAAGCAGCTGTTATTCGTACACGATCAGACAGTTAGTGATGTTAAAATTCAAGAATTATTCTGCTACAAAGCCAAATGAGGAACCATCAGTTGGTGTAAACGATGAAGAACAGCTATCTGATGATGAAATTACTCAAGAGACTGCCCTAGTACTATTCGTTAACGTGTCAGATGATGAAGAAAACAATGAGGAAGAAGACACATATTGGGAGTCTATCAAGCTAACGGCCAGTCTAGCCGAAGATATAGGAGAAGAACCTATATGGGATAACGAACCTATATGGGACCAAGATGAAAATGATGAAGAGGATTTCGTGAATCCTTTCGCGAAAGGTGGTGGGAATGACGATGAAAAATTAGAAAAATTAGAAACAGAAACGGTATACGTTTTAGGCCAAGACCCAGAAACTGATTATCCAATCCTAAAACAATTCCTTGATAAACCTACCACACAACACAAAGCTTTATCATCCTCAGTAACTTCCAATTACAACATACCACCTCAGCCAACTATGGAATTAAGAAATTATCCACCAGGAGGTCTAAGAAATGATCATGAGGCAGGAGGTAGTGGAGGATATATGCAAAGACCCAGAGGCTTACCCGGAGGTATCGGGAGACATCAGAATGAACAATGGAACTTGCCCACAGCAATGCAAGAACAAGGCGCGATGTTAGTTCTACCAGAAGACATTGGCCTATACAACGATGTGATATCCAGATGGGAATCCATAACTCTAAATCTAATAAGTGAGCGAAACTTTGATAGTAACAAAACAAAAGTACAATTCATCGAGAACTTATTAGGTGAAGTCGAGAAGAAGATCTGGATACAATGGCGTATGGCGTTTGAGGCTGAATACTTAAACTTAGAGGCCATAGCTGATGATACGCAGAACGTTATTTCACAAATAAGAAGAGTCCTGATATTAGAAGATCCATACCAAGGGACTACAGATGAGCAGGATCGCGCGTATCAAGACCTTGAGAGATTATCATGCGAACATGTAAAGGACCTATTTCTTTACATGAATGATTTCAAAGTTTTAGCGGCAAAATCGGGGAGGATTTACCTATCTCCCGAATTATCTGAGAAGTTCTTTAGGAAATGCCGCCACTTATAGGAAAAGAACTCGAAGAAGCTTTCAAAAAGAAATTTCCTGGCAACACAATTGGGGTAATTCTCCGGATACACTTCTCCTATCAATATCTAGCCGAAATGTGTAAGAAGGCTGCATTACAACGAAGTCTAAAAGACTTAACAATTTGTAGTAAAATACTCATTCCTGGTTACTACCAGAATAACAGAAAGAAGTATGGGTTGAGGAAAGCCAAAAACTATAAAGGAAAATCCCATGATTCACACGTAAGGGTTTTCAAGCGAAAACATTCGGATAGGGTTAGAAAATGTAAGTGTTTTATCTGTGGCGAAGAAGGTCACTTTGCCAAAGATAGCAGAAATAAAAACGGCAATCTAATTAGAGCAGCGGTCATAGAAAACCTCGATTTACCAGATGACCTGGATGTTGTCTCTGTTGATCTCAACGAACCGGACAGTGATGCTATTTGCAGTGTATCTGAAGGAGAATCCGGTAGAACTGAATATCAAGTACGTACGGCAATAGAAGATTTACCATTAGAAACAAACTTGATGTTACAAATAACTGATTTCGGGTGGAGTAAAATACAATTACCCGAAAACGAAGAAAAATGTGAGCATAGTTTTAACGATACAGAAGTTCAAAGCAGTTGCAGCTTTTGTAAACTTACCATTAAACCGGAATACGGTAAAAGATGTGAAGAATGTGGTTTACAAATCTGTTCATTATGCGCCCCGTTCTATTTTGGGATACAAGTTAAACCAAAGGTTTCCTTACAATCGAGACCTTATAACAATAAAGGTGCACTCATTAAAGAATTAACAAATTACTTAGTGTATCTTGAGGGTGAAAATGAGAGGTTAAAACAAGTGTTGAGAGAACAGGAACTAATCAGAGATTTGACAAACGATTTTAACAACCTCTCTACACAAGAAAAGAATAAAGAAAAGATAGAGGTAGAAGATGTAACGGAAGATGAAACGGCAAACGTTCTATTTGAAATTGATGAATCATCTTACAAAGCCGAAACCTCTACACCACACCATGAAAAGAAAAGAATATTCAACCGTCTATACAATTTGATAGTTACGTTTGAAATCTCAAACGTAAAACCATTTGAAATAAGAGCTATCTTGGACACCGGTGCAACAAATTGCTCAATTGATCAAACAGCAATTCCAGAAGAAGCTCTTGAACCTAGCCCATACCCTGTTCAAATCACAGGAGTTAATTCAACCCAAATTGCGAATAAAAAGCTGAAAGGAGGACAAATGATTATTGGAGAAAATAAATTCAGGATCTCTTTTACATATAGCTTTCCAATGGATATGGAAGACGGTATCCAAATGTTGATAGGATGCAACTTCATAAGATCGATGCAAGGCGGTCTTAGAATCGAGGGCAATGTGATTACATTCTATAAAAATGTCACAATTGTTCAAACCACAACAGAAACTGTTGCCCACACAGTTGCAATTGATGAATTGGGATTAGACGAAATCGAATATATAACAATTCAGGATGCGTTATATCATCAGTCCTTAATCACAAATCCCAAATTTGAAAAAAGATTCAGTAGCCTGTTATTAAGGCTTAAAGAACAAGGCTTTATTGGGAATGATCCTCTTAAACACTGGCAGAGAAACAAGGTCGTGTGTAAATTAGATATAATTAATCCGGACCTTACAATAGAGGATAAGTCGCTTAAGCATGTAATGCCGTTAATGAAGGAGCAATTTGATAGACATATCAAGGCGTTATTGGAAATTGGAGTCATTAGACCAAGTACAAGTAAGCATAGAACAATGGCTTTTATTGTTAATTCAGGAACGTTTATTGACCCGAAAACGGGAAAAGAAATTAAAGGCAAAGAAAGGATGGTCTTAAACTACAGAACGTTAAATGATAATACTCATAAAGACCAGTATAGCCTGCCTGGAATTAATACAATCCTAAAGAAAATAAGTAATAGCAGGATTTTCTCAAAGTTTGATTTAAAGAGTGGTTTCCATCAAGTTGCCATGAGTCCTGAGTCAATACCCTGGACAGCGTTTATAGTGCCAGGAGGATTGTATGAATGGTTAGTTATGCCATTTGGTCTGAAAAATGCCCCTGCAATATTCCAGAGAAAAATGGATAATTGCTTCAGAGGAACAGAGGCATTTATTGCGGTATACATAGATGATATTCTGGTATTTTCTGAAAATGAAGAAAAACACGCACAACACTTAGAGGTGATGTTAGACATATGTGAAAAACACGGTCTGGTCTTATCACCAACGAAAATGAAGATCGTAGTACCATAAATCGATTTTCTAGGAGCTCAGATAAATCGTGGAAAAATCAAGCTCCAGCCGCATATAATAAAGAAGATTGCCAATTTTGATATTGAGCAACTTAAAGAAAAGAAAGGTCTTAGATCATGGCTTGGGATACTAAATTACGCCAGATCTTACATCCCGAAACTGGGAGTTTTACTAGGACCTCTTTACTCGAAAGTTAGTCCACATGGTGATAAACGCTTGAAAACCTCCGATATTGATCTTATCAGAAAAATTCAGGAATTAGTCCAGAATTTACCAAATCTGAGCTTCCCACCAGAGGACGCTTACATTGTTTTGGAAACTGATGGGTGCATGGAAGGATGGGGAGGCGTGTGTAAGTGGAAACCCAGAAAACATGACCCTAAATCATCTGAAAAAATTTGTGCCTATGCCAGCGGAAAATTTGATGTTATAAAATCAACGATTGATGCAGAGATACATGCTTGCATGGAGACTTTATCCGCGATGAAGATTCATTACTTGGATAAATCCGAAATCATTTTGAGGACGGATTGCCAAGCAATAATCAGCTTTTATAACAAGTCCTCATCTAACAAACCCTCGAGAGTTCGTTGGGTGAAATTTGTTGATTTTGTAACAGGTACAGGCGTACAGGTAAACTTTGAACATATTGAAGGACGCTTGAACTCACTAGCAGATACTCTCTCTCGGCTAACGACATTTACTCTAAGCACAAAATGTCTAACAGACAACCAGGAGTTAATGTTGGAGAAGTTGGAACCAATACTGGGCGAACTAAGCAATGGAGAGCAAAACAAACAGTCAATACCGGAGGAACAAGTTCAGTCATTGCAAGAAAGAATCAAGGAAATCTTTCCGCTGAAAATACAGATGAACAACATGCATACATATTCGAAGATCTCAGAAAGCCAAGCCAGAATCTTGAATCATACCAGGAGACCGCACAAAGATTGTCCGACACCAAGAAACTGCAGGTGCGAAACTCCTTGGTGGAAATACGACAGTTAGTTTCAATTATTGCGCGTGAAGAAAAATACTATAAGCCATATCAACGCAGTGATTGTATTTTAACTGATAACTACTGGGAACTTAAGGAGCAACTTGAAAAACTAAAAAGAATTGAAAAAGATCTTGAGTTCATCCTTGAGTCCAATGTAAAAATGTAGAGTTTAGGAAGCTATGGTGAGCCTCTTTTATTTTTTAGTCCAAAAATTCAGTAGTAGTTCATGAGCTGCTGAATTAGTGTGAAATAAATTAAGGTTCAGACTGGCAGGGTCCTACGGGTAACTGCTGTCTTTTTAGGTTAAGTCTATATTGTGTGTTTTTCTTGCTTTTATTTTGCAAGTGGAAATCCCTTTACAGATGGACGAACACAAGCTCTACAAGAATGGGTTACAGGTGGATGGATTGGAGCCGTTCACCAAAAATTTGCTTTATTTTGAGTGGAGTGTAGTGCTTAATTATATGAGCATCTTTTTGCTTTGAGTGTAGTGCTCAATTATATGAGCATCTTTTTGCTTTGAGTGGAATGTAGTGCTCAATTATATGAGCTGTTAGCTGAGTCACCCACTCACTTTTGTTATCTTTTGCTCAATTATATGAGCACCTTTGTCCTTTGTCTGAGTGGTTAGATGAGTCACCCACTCACTTTTGTTGTCTTTTGAGACAGAGTATTGTGGACATCAATTTATTCACATGTCGATGGAGCCCAATGAGCACCCGATGTGATAAATTAGAATCCAGACTCTTGAGTCTCTTAGCTTATAAATACCTTGTGTATTCAGAGTTGCAGGACATGCTGAGAACCAGCAAGTCTTACTTCTCTAAGTTTGACGATATTAATAAAATTCCACTTTTTCCTTTAATTCTTGTTCATATTCCGCAAATACCTTTCTTACTCTCCCGCATCCGTCGTGATCTGTGAAGTTTGAAAGCTGAGATCCTGAGATCGTACCGAACCTGGTATCAGAGCTTAATTTTTGGTTAGTATCCTTCATGGCTTTCTAAATTCTTTCATAATTTCTAGGAAAACAGGGATGGAACGGTCAAAATTCTAATTAAGTTGGGAAGGAAAAAGGGTTAATTATTACCGAAAAGCTTGAAGTTTGGGAGACGTGTACTTAGTATAGGCGATAAAGGGGGAAAAGTACCCAAGGGAGGGGAATAGTACCATTACATTCGTAATATTAAGAAGGCACCCAAATGAATGGCTAGAAAGTTTCAATCCAACGGTTTTAAAAGCATGAAGCACAGGATCCATATGCTTAATGAAGCACGATAGCATCTCCCTATATATATATATATATATATACATAGAGAAAGGCTAGGGTGCTCCATGGAGCACCAAACTCCTAATGCTCCACATCCGTTATATCCAATTTGAAAATTTCAACGACCGATCCGAACCGTTGAATATGATCTACATATTGAAATCTACTTGGAGATTGAATTTTACATTTTTTTGAATTTTTTTGCTACTTTTTTAAAGAGGTAGAAAAGTTGTTAATCAAACGGTTCCTAGACCAACAAAAGTTGCAATTTTCCGACCTCTCTAAAAAATAGCAAAAAAATTCCAAAAATGTGAAATTCAATTTCCAAATAGATTTCAATATGTAGGTCATTTTCAACGGTTCGGATCAATCGTTGGAACTTTTAAATTGAAGATACAGTGTGAAGCATTAGGAGTTTGGTGCTTCATGGAGCACCCTAGCCTATCTCTCTCTCTCTCTATATATATATAACCTTTTTGGTCCTGGACCTAGCACGTTGTGAGCAGAGAGGTCGATCAGTAGAGGGAGAATGAAAGATGCGAGGGAAGGGCTTAGGCGGGTAGGTACGTACTCCCTCTAGCACGGAGAACTGGAGATGAGATGAGGGTTTATCTCGCCTTGCCCGCGTTGATCGACTCTCAGGCGACAAGGAAGAGACGAAGCGGTACGTGTTTTGGTGGAGCGAAGGACAAGTCTCAAGTGTCTATGACTTGTGGGAACCTGGAAGAAATAATTCGCGTACACAGTTTTCATCCCAAAATCTTAACTGCAAGGAAGACATGTCTGACACCCAATTACACATATCATCATCAATCATCATTCTAATAAAATCTCTTTTTCTTATTATTTGGGTATCAAATATTTTAATACAGTTTTTCTTTGAAAAAATATGTTATTAAAGTATCAATTGACAACTGTTCCAAATCGAAAATTATATTGTTTCTAATAAAATACTAGTAATCGTACCCGTGCACGGCAACGGGAGAAAATAACGTACACGAAAAATCACCCGCATATTAACCAGTGCAATCGTCTTGCGTCTTGCGTCTTGCGTCATTACGTCTTGCATCTTGCATCTTGTGTCATGCGTCATGCGTCCTGCATCTTGTGCCATGCGTCATGCGTCCTGCATCTTGTGCCATGCGTCATGCGTTCTGCATCTTGTGCCATGCGTCATGTGGCTTGCATCATGTGTCATGTGTCTTGCACCGGCTTGCATCGAGCTTCATGCATCTTGCGTCATGCAGCTTGCACTAGGTAGGGTGGTGTGGGGTGGGGTGGGTGGCAGAGCTTTAGTCTAATTTGAGAGCAACAACTGAATGCACAGATTTTCAAGGGCCATTATTTATTTTATGAATACATCTTTTAAAGAGATGAAATAAATAAAACACTGAACAATAGAAAATAGGAGTTGTTAATTTATTTACTTTATTATTTTACGAATGCATTACAGTTAAAAAAAAGAAATCAAATCAAAGAAACAAATTACAATAGAAAATAGATATTTGATTTTCCATCTATAGATTTCACATTGTTGTTCTAAATTTCTAATTAGTTAAATTGCCATAGCCTTCCAATTATTTTAGTATTAATCGGCATTTGCAATATTCGGCTGGAAAAATTAGTCTCAATTGGAAAAGATTGAGTGCATAATTAAACTATATGAACTTTCATATAAAAACGGAAAGATCGAGTGCCCTGCAATAATTCAGTATTTCAATTATGATTTTTTGGTTTTTTAATTATTGTTTACCCATATATTAGATATATTATCATATTATGTCTCTCAGACTAATAAGTTATATAGTGTATATTATCTTTTTTTTTTTTTGCACAAGACTGGAGTATGAGATCGCAGGTAGACTTGAAATTTTTTTATAAATAATTTACTTTTTTTAGGGACAAGATATTTATTATGCATTCAAACACTGACAATAACTTCATTTATTCTCTAGCAAATTATACAAAAAATATATGTCTCACTAAAACTCACTCTTTAGTTAGCTAGAAAATTAAATGAATATCAATTTGTTTATTGACATGTAGCAACTTGTGGAGAGCAATAAATTCAATTGATTCCATGAACCTCTTGTCCTTTTTTTAATGCACTTGCTAATTTCGAGACAATTAATTTTTTATTTACTTGGAAGGAAGTGTAGTTTATAAAATTCCCCAAATAGGAAGGAGGCGAGAGACAATTTTTTTTGTGTGTACGCAAGCGGAAGATCAAAGTATAAGAGAATTGAAAGTCTAAAATTGAGCGGTTGTGATCAAAATAAATGAAAATCTCACGCTCTGTATTTGATCTGAGAGGTAAATAGAGGTTTGGAGTCAAAAACTCAAATCTCCTTTTATTAGTAGTAAGGATTTACTTGCAAAGGTTCCAGTACACATGTTTCCATAGGCAGCTGGTACCAACACATATCTTTCACCTTTTACCAGTACAGCTACAGTGATGTCCAGTCAGTAACAACAACAAAGTTTTTAGTCCAAAGAAGTTGGGGTCAGCTAGAGATGAAATGAAACCCACTCAGTAAAAATAATAATTGAAACACGTCAAATTACCTTGAGTGCTTCCTCCAAAGATCGTTTTTTGGTTTATAGCTCTCTGTAGGCCCTATCCGGCTCAAGGATCTAGTATTTTCTATAATCTGCCATTCAAGATCATCTTTCTCTTTTGTTACCTCCTTACTGGTTTCCAAAACCCAAATTAGAGTGCAAGAACATAGCTGGGACACTTGGATATCAGATTAAATTGGAGGGTAAATCAGGTAATGTAACAAATTTCAGTATTTTCTGCAAAACTAAGCTTCTGAGACTAGATCAGGTCAGATTGGGGCAAACTTGCAACAATTGAGCAAAAACAGTACGTGATATTTGTCCCAATTGCAAAATCCGAGAAACTGCTATCGTACCATCCTGATACCAAACTCAAATATAACATAAAGAAGTTCATAGATAAACTAAAGCTAAATTTGCAGAATTTTCTGCCTTCGTAATATCCCTAACACAGTAACACTTACACTTTTTGAACCTTAATGTTGTCAACATTAACGCTACATATGATGTGATTAAGATTTGACAGTATAACTTCAACAAAATCTAGTTAACACTTTCAAATATGCACAAATCAACAGAGATAAACCATCTTTACTCAATAGTGCCACAAAATATTCTTTTCTCATCAAATATTAACCCATCCTATGGCATAGTGAATTTGAACTATTAAATAGATGTGAGTATATTCTGAACCCGTCCTAACATGGCAGCAAAACTAAAGACCAAACAATTGAAAGATTTTGCAGGCTTTGAATTGCACCTTCTGTTAAAGGAAGAGATAATTACAGGTCTGCCAAACATTAAGTGTATTGCTTATCAGAACAGTATAACTGAAAAAATGAACTTGCCTTCCTTGTATGAGATGGGCAAGGCCAACAGAACCGAGAACCGTCAGAGAAATGAGGGTAATGTCATACCGAACAAAGGGATACTTTCGACCCCACCTTTTGAATTCTGATGCATGCCTTAAAAATTTAGTTGCAGAGCCCACAGAATTGACACCCTGAGCTGTGCTCATCTTGAATTTCAAATTTTCCACCCAGTACCTGTTGCAATTCCAACCATGATATGAGATACCTTTTCATAATAGAATTTGCAGCGATTTGAAGCCAAGACTTCAGATCAATTTTTCATCTGTTTTTTAACTTTTAACAAGTTATTGCTTACTAGGGTTTTCCATTCTAATATAGAGTTACAAATAAAAGAAAACAAAAGAAAATTTGGCTCTGCGTTGTATTCATGTATTCATAGTAATCAGTCATGCAGAAAATTGGCCTCCTTTAAAAACAGTAATTAGAATAATAAGCACACTTAAAATTTGTGCAAATAAAGCCATATTCCTGAAATTAAGAAAGCAACGCCATCCTTCTGTATCAGTAACGGATACAGATTCGGGTTATGGTGGTGAGAGAGCGACTACTAATGGGAGAGATTGAACAAAGTTTCACAAAGACTAACAAATAGAACAAATTAAACAAAGAATAAGGATCTCTCTCAGTCTCGCATTAAAACAAGATTCAACTTCTCAGTTGCACTGTACGTAAACTATCTATATGTACCAACGAAGCAGAATTACTACAAAAGAGATAATCGACTGACCTTGCTCGGAGGAAAGGAACGATGGTAGAGCGAGAAATAGAGGCGAATTGCTTCAATTTGGAATGATTTCTTTCTTCAACTTTGATTTTCCCTTTTAACTAAAGTGCTGAATTTTGGAGCAGTGGATTTCGTTTCGGAGGAGGAGAAGGAAAGTGCGGAACCGCATCCTCTGGAGAGAAAATTTTCTCTCCAGATAACTTTTAATCTCAACCCTTCAACTAGATCCAACGGTTGGAGACTAAGAAAGTTATTAATATCGCTTCAAAATATATAAATAAAAGAAAAAAAGACTGCCCCGCTAAAACTCCTCCTCCCCGCTAAAATCTTTCTCCCTGCTAAGTGTGTGCTCCAGGACGTTAAATTGAAAGGGAAGCTAATACTAAGGTCTAGTGCTGGATTGGTTCATTACCTCACTAATAGGTGTTGGTTGCTTTCCATATCCAAGCTTCCCATAAAAAGAAAACTATCAGAATCATATCCAAGGAATTTGTTGTTATGTCAGTTCAATGTTTTTGTTTTTCAGTACAAGCTCATTACAAAAGGCAAATCAGATTTTCTAAAAAGACAGGGACTTAATCGAAGTTGACCAAGGAATGGTTCCTGTAAGATTATTCGAAGATAATGGCAAGTTAGTGAGACAAGAGAGAATATCCAACCCTGGAGGTATGCCTCCAGACAGGAAATTTGTTTTCAAATTGAGATAAATTAGGTGTTTTAATTCCCCAATGATAGGAGGGATAGTTCCAGTGAGATTGTTGTTCCTCAGAGAAAATACTTTCAGCTAAAACAAGGAAAAGAAAAGAGAGTGTTGTCAATTATTAATACCAATGCTCGAATCGAGACGGAGAAGGGGCGCTCCGAGATGACGATGGTGCAGACGACGAGAGAGTGCTCAAAAAAAATGTCAGATATACTCAATCTACTCTAAGTTTGCTCGATCTGTGTCTAGATATACTCGATCTATTTCTTCAGAAATGTCGGATAAAACAAAGAGAGAGATGAGTCGATAGAAGAATATATCCCGATATGATACGGGCAGTGTTTGGGCAGGTCTTTTTTCTTTTTTTTATTTATTTTGAAGCGATATTAATAGCTCTCTTCGCCTTCAACCGCTGAATCTGATTAAAGAGTTGAGATTAAAAGTTATCCTCTCTGGAGAGAAAATTTTCTCTCCAGAGGATACGGTTCCGAAAAGATGCGCCCCTGCGACTGCGGGACTACAGTTGGGCTTTTCGGCCCAAATCATCTCCATCTTCTGTTTTAGTTAATTGTTCTTACTTATGGGCTGTTAAATGTTCTATTGATTCTGCTTTACTATATTTCGACATATCTTCTTGTTAAAAGTAATTTTTTTATATAAGAGATTCCAGCCTCACCAACTATTACAAAATGTCTTTTAAAGTAATTTTTACATTTTTTTTCACAAAAACTTGAAATTATTTTTTTTTTAAGTCATTCTAGTTAGTTATTACTATACTAGATCATTTGTTCTTGTTAAAAGTAATAAAATGAGCAAATGATCTAACAACTTAAGTAATAGTTAACTATGATGACTTCAAAAAGATCATGAGTTCAATCATTCATGAGCACAAATGTTCGAATTCTGTTAAGGACATTTTAAAAATAATAAAAGTTGAAAGCATTGAGGATCCCTTATATATTAATATATATATAAAAAAGTATTAGAATGACATAAAAATATTCAGGTCCTAATTCTTTAATTATTCGATATTGAAGAATTATCAATTAGTGGAACTTAAAAATTGGAAACAAATTTTGTAACTAAATTGTTTCGAATTGTTTGGTAACTAAATTGTTTCGAATTGTTTGGCATAGCTTAAATTTTTCCAACACGCTTAATTTGACTATGACAAATCGATGGATAAATGAATTAGAAACTATAAACCTTAATTTGTATTTTTAAGATACTTTCGCATATATTATCGAATACAAGGATAAAGCAAGGCACCTAATTTGATTACCTTTTTCACTAAATTGAATAAAAACTATTAAAATGAGTTGAAATTAGAACACAAAATAACTTTAATATTTTTTTGGGTCCTCTATATATTTAGAGGCAAAGCACACCATTTAATACTTTTAAAGTGCTATATCTCCTTTTGTCCTCGTGAAAATTTGAACTTTGAATTCATACTATTTTTTTAAGCCATACTGATTAGCTACCCCACAAACTACTAGATCATTTGCTTATAACTTATAATTTGAATGCAAGTTGAAAATGACTTGATGTAAGTTGCGTTTTTTTTTTCTTATTTTCATTTTTTATTGGTTAATAAATAATAAGTTGGCAAAAAAGTACTCTTAAAATAATGTGCATTGTGTTGTGTCCCGATTTTTTTATTATTAGAAATTAAATAAAAAAATTATATTTTGACAGAAAGAGTATTTGAAAAGTTCGAAAAATAGAAAAGTCTGGTGTTGTGAACAACGGTAAAAAAGAAATGGCTAAATAGACGGTATTGTGAATAGTGTTCATTTGATTTTATTGATTTGAATATATATATATATATATATGCGACAGCGAGAGATTGAACTTTTTATGACTGACCTGAAAAAATAAAGAATAACATCTATGACTTTAGATTCAAATCTTTGACAATAATGACCTTATTTTTTAATTCACGTTCGCATGTATTATCTAGACGCATGCGTATAGAGGGTACTTCGAAATCCAGACGTGATTGTTAAAAAATAGAGTCATTATTATCAAAGATTTGAATTTAGAGTCATAGATGTTATTCTTTATTTTCTCAGGTCAGACATAAAAAAAATCAACCTTTTGTACGATGAATATTTTATAATTAAAAATATTAAGATTTTAATTCATGAGTTGGGTTGTATTTAGTAAGTTTTTGTAACAAGTCATTAAAGAATCAACTGCGCTCATGTAATTAGGTTTTTTATCGTCACAAGTCATCGAGTTGTAGATATTCGAGTCTACATCCATCACCCGAGTCTGATTTGCGGTCGAATGAATGTGCATCTCAAATTAGACTTCATCTCAAACTTATGTCTTAATTAGTAATTTTTTATCATGAGTTTGCGTTAAATTCAATTTTGAATTGCTCGTTTCACTCGAATATCTATTGCTTAATGTTTGCGACGATAAAAAAAACTAATTACGACCCCCAACGAGTGCAGCTGGAGTTACTATAATAACTTATCTAAATACAACCTAACTCATGAATTGAAATGTTAATATTTTTAATAATAAAATATTCATCTTACAAAAGGTTGAATTTTTCTATGTCTGACCTGAAAAAGTAAAGAATAACGCCTATGACCCTGGATTCAAATATCTGACAATATTGACCATATTTTTTAACGTTCACGTTCACATGTGTTATCTAGATGCATGCATTCAGATGTACTTAAGAATTTGTTTGTTCTGTCTGAATTTCTAAGTACCCTCTGAACGCATACGTCTATATAACACATGTGAACGGAAATAAAAAATAAAGTCATTATCGGCAAAGTTTTGAATCTAGAGTATAGATGTTATTCTTTATTTTTCCAGACCAGTCATAATAAAAACTCATTCTCTCGTTGTTGCGTACATATATGTTCAAATCAAAAAATCAAATGAACGACATTTGCAATACCATCCATTTAGCCATTTCATTTTGTCGGTATTCACAACACTGATATAAGTCATATGATCATATCAATCGCATATTTTAATATTTACGGTTGTCACAATTGCGGGTCGGATCACATTGTCACTGTAATCCATATGCAGATTGTACTGTTTTTTCTAATTAATAATAAATAAATCCGAATTTAAATATTTGGCAATAAAAGCGAAATTTGAAGAATAGACAGATCGTGGAATTTTTCCACGACCATAAACTGACAAAAATCTCATCAACATCATGCATGCATGCATTTCAAAATCACTAAATAAGGCCTAAGTGGGTATTAGCATTTAAAAATATAACGAATTAACGAATATTTAAAAAACGAAAAAAAAACGATAACCCACCAGACCAGTTAAGGCCTAAGTGGGGTATTGGCATTTATAAGATTCCTGAGTTTGAAGCCTTGGTGCTCGACAAAATAATGCTTAGGCTTAGGCCATTAAGTAAACTCAGCCAGCAAAGATATATTTTATCGAACACCGTGACTACGGACTCGAGAATCCTGAGTAGAAAGGGGTTCTTTCCCTTTTGCTGTTAAAGCTTACGCAAACCTATCCTTTTATAGCAAAAGTAGCGATCCGGAGTTTACTTTCGTCTCCTGTGGGACTAAACACCCGCACCCCGTAACTTCAATTCTTCTCCGCTAAGCGTCCCGTCACTTTATACAACTTGACCATATGCTTTACTTGCGGTATCATCGCCATGTAGTTCTGGTCCCACTTGTCAGTTGTCAGAGTTATTGCACAGGAAAAAAACACAGTATTTGATCCGTCGTGTTCTGTTCTCTCTCTCCTTCGATCCCCATTTTTCTGTCTTCTCGAGAGACTAACCACTTTAGCTGACACTAACGGTTTCCTTCTTCCAATTACTCGAGGTTACAACGGCAGCGATGGCGGCGCAGGCGGCGGAGCAACGCGCCAAGCGGGCGGCGGCGGCGGTGTACGACTACGAGGGGGACCCACGCTGGTCGGAGTACTGGATCAATATTCTCTTGCCTCCCCACATGGCTTCCCGACCCGAAGTCGTCGAGCACTACAAGCGCAAATTCTACCAGAGATTCATCGTACTTCACTCCTACTTTTCTCTGATTATTTGTGATTTAGTGTTTGCTTTTCAATTTTGAGCTGGATTGGCCTTTTGGGTACAAAAGATTCGAGTCTTTGATTGTTTGCATGTGTGTGGTATTGGGCTAGCTTGGTACAGCTCGTCTTGGTTTGATGTGAAATGAACTGAAAGAGAAATTTGCATGCTGATGCTGCAAAAAATGTGCAATATTTTGTACCTAATTCTAGGTTTTGCCAGATTGCTATAATTGGTTCTTGTTGGAAGTAAGTACCTTGATTGGGTTGCAATTTGGGCTTGGAAGGGAAGTGTTACTTGATTAGTAGCTTTGTTTTAAATATTCAATTTAGGCATCTCCTCTGCTGCATTTGGTACTCCACATACTTTCGGATATTCCAGTTAATGTCTTGTGCTCATGTGGCAATATTTGATGCTGTGTCATTTATGAACATAGTTTTGGATAAATTTTGAAACAGGGTGCATTTATATGAATTCAAGAGGTTACACTACTTGAACAATATAGTAGCCAGAAGCCTAAATTGTAGAAAAATGAATGACTGCACACAAATTAATTGTCTGACATATATCCAAGTCATTCTAGAGGATGGTTATAAGAACTTTATCTCATAAGATTTCAAGTTTGGTTTTCATGTTTATTGATTTCATTAGGACCCTGATTTGGCTGTTGAAGCAATAATAGCAGGACCTGCATCAGCATCAACCAGCGAAAGTTATCGGCAGCATTCTCCAGGTCAAATAAAATTTCCTTTAGTTTCAAGACAAGCAAATCAAGATCTATAAAAATAATAGCAGAAGTAAACAAGTAGATAAATTGATTTGTCTGGAACCTAACTGCTTATTTAGGATCTAATGGTGGGCCATCCACTCAGCCACAGAGGGGTAATAATCAACTAAGGATGCAACTAGAAGCTATACATTTTGTTGTTAATGCTTGGGTAAGGCACCACTCTTTGATACATATGAAGTTTGTTCGGCATGTAGATTTGAATGAGATGAGAACTCAAATTTTTAATAGTAACAAAATTGGCTTATCAGTAAGTTAAGAGTGATACTTTGGTTCCAATAAATTTGTGAGACCAAACTTATTGCAATGATATTATTTCCCTTTATCGAATGAGAACTCTGAAGATATGTGCTTAAAAGTTATCAACTTAGTTTTATATCATAACCTGTATAAACTTTCTTGCTAAGACTATGGGACTTGTGGGCTTGTAGCTTGCTTTATAGCCTTCTTATTTGGACAATAATTGTACCAGACTATGTTTACAAGCTAGTCTGTTAGGTTAAACTGGACACGTGTATATGTTTGTAGTTGTCTCCATTAACCACTGGTTATTTTACAGGTAGTAGCCATGGCTATGCTTGGTATCGTTTCTACCCTGATGCCACACCTTCAACACAAGGTCTCCCGGTTTTCCCTTTTCGGCACCATAATCTCCTCTCTCTACTCTTTGTATTCTCTCTATGGGGTAAGTTTGAGATCATTTCAACCTGTTTTTTGTTTAATTTCATAGTTCATTTACACCTGGTGCGATTAAAATCAAGTTTGATCTTTACATGAGCATAATTAGGGTACCCACTCAGTTGTTTGGTGCTACGGTATACTGCTGTAACTTCCTTTATAATCCTTTTTTTTTTCTTTTTTTCCTTTCCATGTAAGCTGGCCATATCTTTCTTTTAACTACAAGTAATATTAGACAATAGCAATGAGAGCAGAAATCATTGAGATCAGCTGGTACATATATAAAATCAAATGGATTCTGGTCAAGTGGCTATCTTTATATCCAAAAACCTTTTGCGGGTTGCAGTATATTTGACATTTAATATTTTCATCTTTCAGAAACCAAGGGGATGGTCCCTGCCTGACATTCAGATGTGGCTTCAGCCTATACTGGTCACAAAGGATTCCATTCATCTGATGTTTTGTCTCACACTTATTACTTCTCATGCACACTTTAGGAGTAAGTTAACATGCTGCTATTCTATTTTGTTTCGCTGGTTTGGTTTTTACAATTTTCAATTGTGACATGATCCTAAAATGGAAGGTTAAATTGACGTAGCAATGGATTAAATTGAGGCTCAATAATCCCAGTTGAGCTTTACTGGTATCTACTTGCAGATTTTAGAAATCATATTCGATTGGAGTAAGTTTTGGTTTGGTTGGAGAACCAGTATGTACATATACTTGCTTGTATAATTGACATTTATTCAATTATAATTGTAAGCTGATTGGGACTAGAAAATAGTTGGGTAATGCAAAATGGAACATATGGAAATGAAGGGTTATTTAAGCTTTAGTTAACAAAAGAAGACTAATTATTTTTGCTGGGGTTAATAGCCTCATGGGACACACTGGAACTTTTTTTTTGCTTCATTATGGACTAAAAGATGGGTTGATGTTGTTACTTGTTTACTTTGAGCTGTAACTTTATGCTTTAGTTTCAGCATTTTGTTCTGTTAGTTGGATATCTGGGCAAATCCTTTGTTTTTATTGCTTGAAATTTTCTATTGCAGTGGCTTTGATACCTGTTCTGTGTTGGTCACTCGACCATGTATCAAGGTTCCTTAGATGCCACTTTACACGCTCATCTTTGTATAGGTAGATACAGTTTTGATCGACATCATCTCAGTGCTCTGTGTAACTTCTCTATGTTTCTTGCTTTTGACTAGATAACTTATTTTTATAACAAGTCCTTGCCTTGATAATGCTCGTCTGTTGATGTTCTTGTATCATTGTGTTAACAATTACGCTATTCATCCTGGTGCACAAGGGGTTTGCTGAGCCTAATTAAGCAACAAAAGTGTAACAAAAAACATGATTTGATTATCAGTCAAGGATGCTGTTGTTTGTTTGAGTGTGTGATTTTGTTTGTAGTTATTAACCATATTGTATGTATTTCGGTTTTGGTCAACAAAATGATGATGGCGATTTAAATAAGGCAGTAGGATATAAGAAATAACAAAGAAGTTAGTAGAGATCTGACAGAGGCCAGTGAGAACGAACAAAAGGAAGGAGAGGCTCCCTCACGGAATGATACCAGTTGGTACTGTTTTCTGTTTTCCTAATAAAACATAAATAGTCCAGCCAAAAACCATGCTTAAGAACTATTAGCATATATTCATATTAAAATAATAATGTTCTAATATTTTCTTTTCTTATATTGTAGGAGATATTTTGAGATGCCATGTATATGGGTCGAGAGAAACAATGACACACTTGGTAGCCTCAGCTCACATGCTGAGGTAGCACTTGGATTTCTTCTCATCTTGTCGCTCCTCACGTATGAACATTTGCCCTTTTCCTTTTTGTTTGCTTGCTTTGAAATTCCATTTTTTCCTGCTTTCAATTTGAATAGTTTATTTCTCACAGGTGGCAGCGAAGTGTTGTACAAGCATTCATGTATTGGAATGTAAGTTGTTATTTTGTGAGATACTATGGTGTTTGTGTAGGTAACCCTTCAGCTAGGACAGTAGCAGTGTCTCAGTTTTGACAAATTTAGGCCTTTCTTTTGAACTGGTAGCACCCAATATATCCGCCAGGACAGTACTAGTGTTATTTTGCCAAAAATTTAAACCTTATTCTGCCGGCTTCCGTCTGAATGTCATTTTTTTCTGAATGTCTAGTATTTTAAAACCTTACAAATACAAAGAAACACAAGTATACGGTTTTGTAGTATTGTATGGTGCTCTCAACCAGTCCACCTGATACATCAAAGATAAAGAAACTATTTATATTATCATAAACTGAATCCTGAGTATCTGTAAGGTTGTTTGGAAATTAATACCAACCTTTGACAGTTGTCTAGGTGGTGAAGTTAATTTGTTATGACTAGATTAAACCCTCAAAGTACTTCTATTTATTGATCCACTCGTTTTATTCTGGACAGCTACTGAAGCTCATGTACCATGCGCCAGCGACTTCAGCATACCATAGAAACTTGTGGTCAAATATCGGCTGTCTGATTAATCCATATATCGACCAACATGCACCCGTTTTGAACACACCGATCTCATACATTCAGAGGTGGTGGTTTAGGTAGGACAGAACCAAAGAGTTGTATAATCATGTCACTAGTGCTTAAATTTAATGCTTTTGGCGTCTGGCTTTAGCAATCGTTGTGTAGCCTAATCATACCTGATCAAATTAGTTATTTATGCTTGTTTTATTTTTTGTGATACGTGCTGACATTATCCTTATTAATTAATTGTGGTGTGCCCCTTCAATTCCAACATAATTAATAGTTTCCCTTGCCTTTTTTTGTCGTTGGTAAAAAGCTTTTGTTAGGTTATATTGTTCTTTAATGAAGCTGACTGGCCTAGTATTAACAATCGATAACTTATCAGATGACATGTAATGATGTGATAGACGATGGTTGATAGCAACTCACAAAAAAAAAATAACAGTAAAAATCAATTTGTCGCTGAATTACTGAAATGATATATTAATAACTATGAGTGAATTCAGTGGGGTATCAGTAAAGTCAAATAGAAATTGAATAGTTTACATAATTTTAAATTTGTATGCACAAACTTCGAGGTGAATCATTGTTATTTCACGAGAGTATCAGTTAGATACTTAGATGTGAATCAAACAAAACATTCATAAAGCAAATTTACAATTTAAGAACTTTGGAATTGTTGAGATTTTATTACAAAAATGGTATATTCGACTCTTTTCCATTTGTTGAGCAATTAATTTCCTTAATATTCTTTCATCGTTTTCAAATGTGAATGTAAGCCGACGATCCTCAGATAATAATAGTCTCATCTATATTTGAAATAATTAGAATATCAAATACCTTTGTTTTTTGTGTTCCTCCATGGTATAATCAAATTTAACTATTCATCAAGAATAAATCGACTTACCATTTTTAACTCGATTTTTTCTTGATCAGCGATCTAAATTTGAATGCAAAAAAATTGAAGAATTTCTCTTGAAATAAATTACAAATGAAATGACCTCCGCATTAAGAAGTTAGAAGCTTCAACAGTTCAATGTATTCGTTTCTATAGTTCTCAAAACAAAAACAAAAAAAAAAATAAATCACATAATGGAAAAAATCAGACCGTTTACATCCGACCGTTTAATTTGAACTATGATTCTGATTTGACTTAAAATCAGGATCAAATGATTTGATATGTTAGAGTCGTTCGATAAATTTTGAACGATTCAAATCGAAACAAGCAAGTGGACGATCACGAATTTGACAAGCACCAGATTTCCTTCCAAAATTTACTGGTTTTGCAAGTGAAAGACGAGAAAATAGTGAAGGCCAATGAAAAAAAGGCAGCATTTTGTTCACCAGTTGTTAAAAAATAATCACCAAATTAAAATAAAATAGAGGAAGTGTGTGTGTGAGAGAACATACAAAGAAAGAAAGCAAGATGGAAACCTTGTTTCTTGATCTCAATTGATGCAGCTCAATTCCATATTACATACTTTACACATTGCAGTTCCAAAAAATTGAAAATAAGAATACAAACCCCACAAATTTACAGGGTTTGTTTGGAGAAAGAAACCCTTCCAAAACCCCATTGCCCTATTTGGTAGAACTCAGCCCAAATTTTGTCAGATTCATCCCCAAATCCTACCATTTCATAATTCTCTACCTTACCCCAAACCTCACATTTCTCTTCCAAACCCTCCTTTTCAATCACATTCTCCTTCTCCCCCATATCACTCACTCTCTTTCGCTTTTGCAAAGAGCACCTTCGCTTTTTCAATATTGCGATACACCGCCTCCCGATCATCCACGGAGCCTTCACAAGTGCAAAACTGAGGAAGCTGACCACACAACATGGGCAACAGCAAAGCGCGATGCAATCGGCAAGCACGAATGCAGTGCAGGATTGGCAGGATCTGCCGGAGAACTCGGCAGGCTCGATTGTCTCGTCTCGTACCGGGAAGCGATACGGCGCCATCTGATGTTGATTCCTTGCCAACTTGGTAGTGTTGCCACTATGATCAGTGCATTTGGGGACTTAAGAGATGCTCTCTGTGTAGGTTTAAGATGGTCAGGGAGAAGTGAGACTAAAATTGAGGGAGAGAGAGAGAGAGAGAAAAGATTTGTTGTTGGAAATTTTGTTGTGGTTTAGAGTTATCACAGAATTGGAGAACGTTTTTTTGAGTGGGGGACCAGTTGGGAATTTTTGACCCAACATATATAAGCATCATAAATAGTATTAAAATTAGATGTACTAAACATCTCCCATTTTGGTAATTAAGATCACATACTAACAGGGGCGGATCTAGGATTCTCGTCATGGGGTTCAAGATTTACGGTATTTTTCAGGAGTTCGAAATGATAGTTATTCTTAGAAAAAAATATTTTGCATGGTCATTTATGCAAAAAAAAATTCATGGTCATTTTTGAATTTTTTAATATATATGATCATTTTTAATTTTTTTTTTCAGGGGGTGCAACTGCACTCCTGGAGCAACGTGGCTCCGCCATTGCATACTAATCTAGTCTGACTAGGATTCATGGTGTTTTGACAATTGTACGTGTATTGGTACATTCATTCTCTTACTGTAATGCATGTGATAGATACGATGTATAATTATTTGAACTTTTTTTAGTAGTTTATTTGTAGACAATCATCTTTATCTTTCGCTTAGAAAAAAGTTTCAAAATTGATTATGTAATTGAGAAATTTTTTTGAAACATACGATTATAGTTTGTAAAAAATAAAAAATGCACGACATTTTGAGCCATTCTAAAAAAAAAACTTAACTTTGAAACACTTGAAAAAAATCCTCAATCCGTCCTAACCCACCCACCTGAATATATATAATTTGTCGCTGATAAAGCTTCATACACAATATATAATACAACTTGCGTTGATATCTTAATTCACTAAGTAATAATAAGTTTTCTTATATTACTAAAATTCGATTAAGACTTACCCTTCTAAAAGAGTAATGTATATACGTAAAGAACAAAAGTTTCGTGACAATAGCATATTACGCGATTATAAATGAAAAAAAAAAAATTAACCCTTCGTTAGTAAACATTCACGAATTTTACCACCACCAAAGTATGCCTTTTAAAATTTTAAATTGTTAAATTGCATGAAAATCACATGCAGACAATCAACAGAAAGTCTGTGTTTGACTGGATCCGTAAAAGTGATCGAAAGAAAAATGGCAGAGACGAATCAATTCACATTATTAAAAATAAAAGGAGACAGGAAATCAGGAATACTTGCATAGTTGCATGTACTCTAGTACCGAAAGCAAAACAAATAGAGGGGAATTTATGATATTACCCCCTGACATTCATGGTAATCAACTAAAGCACCTCTACTCCTAAGCTTAGAGCCTTAGACCGTTCAAGTTTCTTTTCTTTTTCGTTATTTTTCTTAGTTAATTTAATTGATAATTTGATATCATGAGTCATGACAGAACCGCCCCACTATTCAAAATGCTGTATATATAATATATTGCACCTGACCAGTGTGACCGGTGACCACCTCTTTCCAGTAACATTTTTTCTCTTGTTGTGTGAAACAAATGGAGAGATCAATCAATTTTAATGGTCTATATTTAATTTAAAGTATAACTAATTGCAAAAGAGAATAATCAGGTACTGTGTGCTTTTATTTTCTCAAAAAGTTAACAGTACTATGATTAGTTACCAGAATCATCAATTGGAATCAATTTAATGCAATGTCAAATTGGAGGAGAGCATGAATTTTGAGTATGTTGTTATGTTTTAATTTAATTTCTTTTATTATATTCCTCTTTTTGGCTTATTTTTTGCTTAATTTTCTTTTGGCTGAAGTTAATGCTCACCAGACAATACTAGTAATGTAACATCTCAGATGGTAAAAATTTGAAAGTACATAAAGGGGAATTGTCATATCTCAGGTGAAATAAATTTAATAACCATAATCATTTTTGTGAAAGAAAACAAATAACTAGGTTCTATCATTAAAATGGTAAATTTTTTGAAAATTATATATCCAACTTCCACCTGCACACTTCTAGTTATGGGAAATTGATTGATGCTTCACACCAAACTCACTGTTTTAGGAAGGTAGGTAATTCTAGATTTAAAGCTTTGTGTGCTTGCTGAGATAAGCTTTGCAAAATTTAACTACTGATGAAATGTTTTGTGGGGATGTATGAGTTATGACAGTTGCTGTACAACTTTGCAAGACAGTCCCTGGAGTTATGTGTAATTAAATAAAAATAAAAAATATTGCTGCAAGTGGTAAATGATATGCAAGTTAATTATGAAAAAGAAAGTAATAAAAAAAGGGAAATGAGTAATTATATTTGACACAAATGAAAAAAATAACTTATTGAATTGGTAGCAGGTAAAATTTAGTTCTTGCATTATGTAACTGTCGCTTTTGCTTCTAAATTTAATAATTTATAGATCATAAAGCAAAATTGAAGATACTTAGAAGAGTAACATTTATTAAGTTTTGATGCATAAATCCCGGCATATCTTAGCTGATAATAGATTGTGCTGTTGTGCTGTTTGGTAATATATCTGTGATACCTAAATTAGAGATAAACTGGATTACATCATTTTCAAGTGCAAGTGTGCAACAAAACAATTCTTTGAATTAGGCAATAACGGATATGATATAAAATAAACTGTCTTTTTTGTTAAAAACATTTTTTTATAATTCCATTAGATGGCTATGTAGGTTACATGATATTGACAAGACATTTTTACCTTTCTGAAAATTTAAGGACAAAAATAACAAATAGGACCCTGTAACTTGCCTATTACAAATTTGGTAAAAATGCGAACAGCCAGGAATTTACCCCATGTCATCATAGCATTTGTCCTTTTCTTGTTCTTTTTTCTATATTTTCTTTTTTTTTTCAGTGAGGGTTAATTAGGTTGGTAAATTTTCCAGCGAGTTAAAACAAAAATTTTGAGGAATTTGTTGGGGAGCTTAAGTTGTAGACTTGTAGGCTATTTTCTGTAAGCATACAAGTACATTTCATATATAAATATTTTATTTAACATTTGCAAACAAAATTTAACAAGTTAATGAACTAGTATTATGAGTTTATTATTGCGTATCATTATGCTAAGAAATATATTACTAATTATGACAGGTAGAAAGTCAGCTTCAATTGTTTGGTGAGAATTGTGATTTGTGTTAAGAGTCGTATAACATTTATAGTTAGAAACAGATACTATTCCGCAAACTTATTTAATTTGTAAAGTAACATGATTTCTACCTTGGAAAATGAAACAAATTAGAAAATACACGTGCTCTATTACTATTAATATCTTCTCTATATAAAAAAATAACTCTGTTACTGTTTATATCTTTTCTATAAAAAAAATCTAAAAAATTAAAAAATATTTCTGCAAAAAAAAAATTGAAAAAAATAAAAAAATTGAACGGGAAAACATTGTTTATTGGCACTGTTGATTTTACAGTGCCAAGCTATGGAACAATGATATATAATAGATGTAAAATTTATGTGATATGCTAGCTGCCGAAAATTTTAAAAATAAACAAAAAAACACCAAAATAAAAAATTTCGCTGTCCTTCGTTGGTTGGCTTGTGTTCATCCTTTATGAGAAAATGGTGCATGCAGATGGAAAGATTGATTCCTTGCAGGTCATCAATGGTGTATCCAATGGCCTTCTTATGCATTCTCAAAACGGTCAAAAGTTGCTTGATTTGGTCTTCGGTTATAAATGCATTGACAATGACGATATATGTTTGGTTCGGACCATGGCATTCGTATCTGAGATTGGAGGGTAAAGGTTTTTGTTCGACCTTGGGAGCATTTGTGGAGGTCTAGGCAAAATTTGATAGAGTTTCGGCTGAGAAAATAGGAAAAATCAGGGCCTGAAAGGGTTCGTTGCGGCTGGAATAGGCAGTGGTTGCGATCACAATTGAACATGAAGATAGTTCCAGATTTTCAGACAAAGTGTATTGCGGTCGTAATGGAGTCAGGTTGCAGACGCAATGGAGAAGATGAGGTTCTGGTAGAGAGAAGCTAACTTCTGGATGAAGTGGTTGCGGCCGCAATGAGGTCAGGTTGTTGTCGAAATTGAGTTGGGTTGAATCAAACAGAGGGGAGGATGTTTCGGTTGAGATTTGTTGTAGCCGCAAGGAAGAGTGTTGCGGCTATAATTGATCCGGGTCTGAGTAATTAGGATTTTGTTCGTCCTCTAATACAATTCTTTGTCTTTTCTGTAAGATAAATGCATTCGCCACTTAGCACTCTAGCATTTTTCTATATATATAGGGGAAATCGTGTTTTTGCCACCAAAAAACAAGGATTTTGTGTTTTTGCCACTCAAAAAGCTCTTCTTCTTAAATTGCCACCTAAAAACACAATTAGTTTGTGTTTTTGCCACTAATCTCAATTTTTAGTTTCTGAGGAATAAAAAAATCTATTTTTATTAAATTTCCAGAACTACCCCTACCCCTAACCCCGATAATCTACCGCTTGATATCAGTTCATCTATACTCCTTCCTCTATTTGTTACTTTCCAGATCTCTCCTTCATACCTTAACTCTCCCGCTTGTTTCACCTCTGCATCGCCACTCTCTAGAGCCAGTAACAGATGCCACTCGTTTGATGCCATCTGCCCATCAACCCAATCAGGAAACAAACAATGATATTCTGTATTGAATTTGTGTGTGACTTTGCTTTGAATTTGTATATGCATTGACTTTTTATCTGTATTGAATTCCAATTTGTATCTATGAATTTGATGCTCAAGTGTTGAACTTTGTATATGAACTGCTATGAACTTGTAATTTGATGCTCTATTGTAAAAACTGGATGGGATGTACTTCGTGCTTCACAAATTCACTGGATGGGATGATTTTGAATTTGTTATGATACAACACATAAAAAGTTTGAGCCGTGACCTTTCTAGAAATTTTAATTTGTCAGCATCCTTGTTGTAACTCGTATAAAAATTTGTCAGCAACCTTTACAGAAATTTTAATTTGTCAGCGCATATAAAAACAACAACATCGTTAACTCTCTTTCTCTAGCTCATCTTCTAAAAAAACAACAACGTTGTTGTACCAGATATGGTAGATCTCTTGTTTAACATAATAGATGGCAAAAATAAAATAAAAACAGCAGCCTTGCTGTAACTCTCTGATACGACTTCTCAAAAAACAACAGCATCAATTAAAATAGCAGTAACTAACAACAACAAATTTGATTAAAACAATAGCCTTGTTGTAATTCATGCTTGGTCAGCATCTAACCAAATTACCAGTAACTAACAACAACATCATCAATTAAACTAGCAGCATAATTGGATTAAAACAACAAAAAATGGAACAACAAGTTCGATTAAAGAACAGAAATTGGATTCGGGTTAGCGATAGAGTTAGGACTCGATTGGGAGAGGTACCGGTTCAAGTTGATTTAATGGTCAGGGGTAGGGGTAGTTCTGGCAATTTAATAAAAAATAGATTTTTTATTCCTCAGAAATAGAAAAATTGGGACTAGTGGCAAAAACACAAACTAATTATGTTTTTAGGTGGCAATTTAAGAAGAAGAACTTTTTGGGTGGCAAAAACACAAAATCTTTATTTTTAGGTGGCAAAAATACAATTTCCCCATATATATATATATATGAGAAGGGATCAAATGCCTACTTTTTTGTGCTTCATCATGTCCATTAACTTAAAAAATTAATTAATTAATTTTTTAAGACTTTAAATATCAAAACTAATTGATTGAATATTTCATATATGTCATAATACATGTGTATAAAAAATGTTACAATATTTTTTATACACATGTATTATGACATATATGAAATATTCAATCAATTAGTTTTGATATTTAAAGTCTTAAAAAATTTAATTAATTAATTTTTTAAGTTAATGAACATGATGAGGAGAGTAACATTGGAACCCTCCTCTATATATATATATATATTAGGATGGAACATGTCCTTATTAAAAATAATGAATATAATGGTAAACCACCTTGGCGTTCAATTTCCCAAGGAGAGTAAATAGTAAATACCCATGTTGTCATGTTGACCTCTTTCTCCTCCGCTGGTGACTTGTGAGCTTGTGACGTTCAAGAGATATCTTTGTGTGATGACGTGGCGCTTGCCAACTGGTTATTTTTAGGGCTCGTTCTCTGATTACAGTTTGTGACTTTGTCGTTAATTTTTCTTAAGTAATGAAATATTTCTAATTTATTTTTAAAAAAAATAAGTTATTAAAAATGATATATTATTAAAATAATAAGCTAATAAAAACTCGCTCGAAATTTGTCTAATTTTTTTCAGACTCGTAACTCGCTCGAAATCAACTTCAATATTTGATAGCTCGTTTAGATTCATTTCAGCTCGTAATCCAACTCAGTTCGACTTGTATTTTCATGAGTCAAACTCAACTCGTATTTTCATAAACAGATCCAGCTCAAACTCGACTCGTTTGCAGCTCTAGCAGCTGATGACAAAGTAGCGTGAGAGCATAGACGGAGCTTAGTGGAGGCCAAGGAGGGCAGTGGTCCCTCCTTAGTTCCGAAAATTCTGTATTTTAGTATATGTATATTTAGTCTATTGACGTTTTATCACAGAAAATGATCTCCTTTTCAAATTATTGAACCTTCTAGCGTTCAACTCAAGTTCAATCACCGTAAAAAGTAGCCCAACATTCAGTCCAAATGAACTTTATATAGATAAAAATCATTTTATTAGCTCTAGTCGGCAAGGCATATCCTCTGGCGCACTTGTTTTGCATCAAAGGGATGCATCTTTAATCTGAATCGTCTAATCTATTTTCAACGCTTCTGATTTAATAATACAAAAATCTCTCCTGCATCATATCATTGATGGTCGAGTGTCCGATTTTAATCTGACAGTTCAGATTAAAACACAGCTTCTCTAACCGGTCCCCTTAAAGGAGCTCAAGCTCCGTCACTGCGTGAGAGCTCAGCATCCGAGCACCTTCGCGGTTACTAATAGAAAAAAATGTCTACACTCAATTTTAAATCTTGTGTAATTCACAAATGTCTGGCACAACATAATTAAGAGTTGATATTGAACAGTAAACTGTATAATTAAAGGGGATGCATACAGTAAACTGTGATTTCGGAGTTATTCCGAAATCTCTGGCTCCGGAATAACTCCGGAATCACAGTCTCCGGAATAACTCCGGAATCCATGATTCCGGATTTATTCTTTGCACAGAGTTGCGGAGGGACGTTAGTTTGGATTATTTTAATAATAAAAATAAAAATATTTTATTTGATGAGTTGGGTTGTATTTATGTAAGTTTTTGTAACGAATTCGACTGCACTTATCGAGATTATAATTAATTTTTTTTTAACGTCGCAAATCATCGAGCTGTAGATATCCGAGTCTACTTCCACCACGTTGAGTCCGATTTGCGATCGGAGAAACGTGCATCTCAAATTTCGCTCCATCTTGAACATATATCTTAATTAGTCTTTTTTATAATGATTTTGCGTCGGATTCAATTTTGGATTGCTCATTTCTCCGATCGCAAAACTAAATGTATTTTTCAGACGAATACGATTAGCAATACAAATTCTAAACTAAAAAAATATTCTGCTCGCTAAACATGTGGACGTTTAGAAAACACATTTGAACCTGAATGTTATAAAATATGGTCATTGCTACAAAAGATTTAAATTAAAAGTCATAAATACTATTTTTATTTTCCTAAGGTCAATTATGAAGAAAAAAAATCAAGGTTTGAACGTTGAAAACTTTTTATATTAAAATATTAAAAATTTAATACAACTCTTGGATTCTATTTAGGTAAGTTTTGTAATGACTTTGACTGCGCTCGTCGAGACTGTAATTAGTTTTTTTTTATCGTCTCAAATAATCAAGCTGTCAATATCCGAGTCTATTAACACCGCGTCAAGTCTGATTTGCGATCGGAGAAACGAGCGATTCAAAATTGATTATGACACAAACACATGATAAAAAGTTACAAATTAAGATATAAGTTGATAGTGGAGCCAAATTTTAGATGCGCGTTTCTCCGATCGCAAATCAGACTCAACATGGTGGAAGTAGACTCGAATATCTACAATTCGATGGCTTGCGATCATAAAAAAGAATTAATTATGATCCTGGAGAGAGTAGTCGAAGTTTGTAGAAAAAAAAATGCTAATCATACTCAATATTTTTTGTAACAACTTCAGCTCAGCTCGTCGGCATCATAATTAGTATTTTTTTATCGTCGCAAGACATCAAGCTGTAGATATTCGAGTCTACTTTCATCACGTCGAGTCTGTTTTGCGATCGGAGAAATGAGCAATCCAAAATTGAATCCGACGCAAAATCATTATAAAAAAAGACTACTTAAGATATATGTTCAAGATGGAGCGAAATTTGAGATGCACGTTTCTCCGATCGCAAATCGGAATCAACGTGGTGGAAGTAGACTCGGATATCTACAGCTCGATGATTTGCAACGTTAAAAAAATTTAATTATAATCTCGATAAGTGCAGTCGAATTCGTTACAAAAACTTACATAAATACAATCCAACTCATCAAATAAAATATTAATATTTTATTAATAAAAACTCAGAGGCGCTGGGACAATTGAATTGTTTAACTATTAAACAATTCAAAAGTTCGTATAAATTAAACTCCGGAATCAGTGATTTCGGAGTTACTCCGGACTCTGTGATTACGGAGTTATTCCGGACTCTGTGATTCCGGAGTTACTCCGGTGTCTGTGATTTCGGAATGGCTATTTTGATGATTTTGATTCAAATTTTGCCAGTTTGGTGTTTTTTTAATTTATTTTGGTTAATAAAAAAAATTTCGGCGGATCCAGCAAGAACCAAGGGGCAAGTGCCTCTTGGAAAAAAAAATTGCAAAAAATCTATGTGTATTTGTATGATTAGTCAAATTTTTTTTTGCAAAATTACTATGTATATTTAAAAATCAACGTCATTTTGCCTGCTTGAAAAAATTTATAGATCTTGTCCCCCTGACGAAAATTCTGAATCCGTCCCTGAAAATAAGTTACAACGTTGACAAAAGTCTAACACTAATTATGTGAATTTTAATTTACTATTATTTATTTATTTCAATTGTTGAATTAATTTAGTAGTTAGTTGAGAAGAATTAATTTATATTATAAACTCCAAAAAATAAAATTAGACGCAATTAGAGACCATTTTAGGTTCTTCTTGGAATACCATGTAATTACAGAGAGAAGTATGTAACTAGTGGTTCAGCAAAGTAGCAAACCAAAACTCAGTAGCTAATTGTTGTCTGAATGGATTCACTTGTGACCTATCACAGAGAGAAGTATGTAAAAAAAAGCTGCAGGTGTAAATTGTAATAAATAACTGCAGTCAAACTGTTACATCTGATTTGCTCAAAAGTGTTTGACCGTGCCTGACAAGTGATCACAATTCACAACAACAAAAAAACCCCTTATATTTGACAAGTTGTCAAGCTGTAACTCTTTTTTTTTTTCTTTCTTTGCATTAAATATGACAAGGTATTCATCATCACATCAGATTCAGTGGTTGAGCTAGTGTTGACTAAATTGCCAGGATTTAATTTGCAATTAAATTGGGTTGGTTCTTTCCAAAGGAAATACATATTACATAGTGCTTTGTTTGACCCGCCACAAGATCAATATCATTCTTATAAGGAAATGCTTTGTGTACCAACCAATAGGGACGGATTTATTATTTTTATCATGATTTAGTATTTTCATCAGGAGGAGCAAAATGATGCACATTTTTTAAATATACATGATTGTTTTGCAAAAAAATTAACAAATCATGCAAATACATAAGTTTATTTTGCAAAAAAAAATTTCACAGTGCAGCAGCTAACCCTCTCTGACCTCAGTAGCTCCACCCCTACCAACCAAAGAACACCTTGCATATCCCCCAGCTACGAATTCACATCCGCTGGCCATATTTTTATGACATTTTTCTATTGCAGGAGGGTGCTGTCCTATTTTCAAAATGGAGCCCATATTATTAGTTTTTCTTTTTTACTTTTTGAGATAAGAATGTTGTAGAAGTCACTTAAGTTTAGTTCTTTCAAAAATATATATGATTGCAGTGTCTCCATGATATTTAAGCAGGAACGGATGCAGGAAGATTCAGGTAGTAATGTTATTCGAGCAGAGTTGATAGTAATTCGAACTCAGATCACAATTTCTCAAGTCGAGTGGACTCAAATTATCTAATCTAATTCGAGTTAATTTGTGAAATCGTATTCAACTCGCGAATAACTCGAGCCAACTTGTAACTCGTATCGTAACTCGTATTAATGGTTTGAGGCGATCATGATTATATTCATGATTGAGGAGTGGGATGGAGAGGAAGGAGATAAAGATAGACTGATAGATTGATAGGGTTTTCAAGCTTTGAGCGAACAACATACTTTGACTGGACATTGCTGCTTCGCTAATTTGCTATAAGCCTAAGCATATAACTAAGCCCGTATACGAGCGTGTTTACAAGCGAGTTGGTACTGACTCGAACTCGAGTCAGAAACGCTCGAGCTGAAATATGAGTGAGTTTTGGCGAGCTAATACTCGAGCAAGTTACGAGCGATTACAAGTTCCGAATTTTTTGCTGGCCCTTGGAATTCTTTGCAAGATATATCATACAATTGACCTATTTTTTGTGAAAAATATGTGATTTTTTTTAAATGTGTCTCATTTTGTCTCTTTAAAAAAATTATAGATCTTGTTCCTCTCACGAAAATCTTGAATACGACCCTGTATTTAAATCAGAAAAATTGCACAAGAAAAAAACATATATACATCACACTGAAAATACCACCACCAAGACCTGGTCCATTTCTTTTTGAGATAAGTATGTTACAATTTTTATTTGTATTTTTTTATTGTAATTAATTGTCACGAATATATTTCTATAACAAACCTTTTTCAACAAAACACTCCAAACTCGTAAAATTCGATATTCTATTATAATTTCGAGTTGAGAGTAGTTTTTTTTACATTTTAGTGGTTATTTACTAATTAAAAATATTAACTGAATTGAATTGAATTGACGATCCACTTAAAACCTGACTAATTTCAACCGTTTACACCTCTTGTCAATTCCAAATTAGACAAATCGTATCCCAACCTAAGAAAAACATTAGAATATATTGTTGGTTTTCTTAGCTGTGAAAATAATATAGTGAGAACATCTTCGTTTCTGAAAATTTTGAAGTTTCTAAATAATTGACACATCAATTTTAGAAATTTAATCTTTTTTTAGTTTCTAAAAGGTTCATTTCTAAAACTAAAAATTTAGAGTTTCATAATTGTCACATCAGCAATTACTACAGGTATTTTGAGAGACCAATCAGTTTTAGCCAGTGAAGCCACGTCAGAGTTTATAAACTCTAAAGCAAAATTGCTAAATAAAAAACTCCGAAATAAAATTGCTAAATAAAAAATTTATCTATATTTTTGAAATTTATTTAGAACCTGTCACTTTAGATTAAAAACTCCAAAACATTAAAAAATGAAGATGGTTTAAGAAAATCCAGATATACTAGAATGAGTGTGGATATGCCACGATGTTTAGTAGAATACTATACTAACAAAATTATATCAAAAATAAAAATAGTGGATACGCATGTCAATGCCTCTCCATACCGTGTGGTTGTCTACACCTCCCACATTTTCATCAAAATCGACAAAGTTTGATTGTTTAGCATACCATATCATCATTTTTGTAATAAATTATCCAAATTAATTCTTGGTTTTTTTTCAAGTAAGAAACTGTCCTTTGTGGAATTTTTTTGTAAGAGATCAAAGTAATAACTTTTTTAACTGATAGAGTCAAGGAGCTATTTAAAATAGGATCAAAGATGTAATTAATACTTGCGTTTCTAAAATGTAAAATTTGTTCTAAAATTTTAAGAGAAATTCACGAGAGCTGGAAAAAATAAAAAAATTTAGGAACGCTATTAATACTTGTGTCTTTGATCCTATCTGTTGAAAATATTTGTACATTGACCTTCTACGAAAATTGTTCTGTCCTTTGGAATTCAGGTCTAGGGATCTCTCCATTTCTTCTGGAACTGGAGAAGACTGAAGAGTGGAGACTCAATTAGGGAAAATTTTCGTGGGGGTCAATGATAAAAAAAAATTAATAGTTAGGACCAATTGTTACACTCTAAAAATTGCACAGAGGGTCAAGGGCGCAACTAATAGTTGCGTCTCTGAATAGATTCCATTTTTTTGCCGAATTCAAGACATTTTGCAGCTACTTTTTCAGATGTGGGCCCTACTTCTTAGGAGCGCAAGTAATAGTTGTGCCCCTAAATCATGCTGTACATTTTTTTTGCATATAGTGTTCATAATCATAACTTAGAAAAAAAATTTGTTAGCAACACTTAGGGCGCAACTATTATTTGCGTCTCTAAATGTAGGTCCCACGTCTGAAAAAGCAATTGCAGAATGTCTTGAATTAAGCAAAAAAATCGAATTTTCTTAGAGGCGCAACTATTAGTTGTGCTTTTGATCCACTGTGCATTTTTTAGGATGTCGCTTTTGATCCACTGTGCATTTTTTAGGATGTCATTGATCTTATCTGCTAAACTTTTTGAATCTTTGACTCTCTGTGAAAATTTTCCCTCAATTATGCAAAGAAATAAATAAAAAGAAAATCCGAGTTATTACTCTCTTGTGCCATGGGGAACGACATCAGGAGACGCGCAGCATCGTGCGGCATGCGAAGATGATAATTCGATTTTCTCGTAATCCGCGGGAGAAGAACGGAATCCGTGTCATGGCAGGGGTCAGGGGAGGTGATTTGAATTTGTATAATAATAATAATTGACAAAATAGTGGCAAACCGACAAAGCGAGATGGTTCGGTTCGGTTCGTACACTACGAATTATGAATCCAAGTCACATCATATAATTTACATGTCGGATTTACATCTATTTATAAACTCATACTCACCCTCCAACGAAGCATATGTAAATAAAAAAGATAGCATACAGCCAGACTTTGTAGTGGATAACTTGATATTGAAATTAAGAAGCACATGAACAAGCAATAAATTATGTGCACACGAGATATTGTAAATCCAGTGATGTGAAACCACGTGAAACTCGGGTGCAAGTGCAACAACATTTAATAATTAACGTTATGTTTTTGGTTCTACGTTATCGTGCTTCATGAAGCATATGGATCTCGTGCTTCATGAAGCATATGGATCCCGTGCTTCATGCTTTTAGAACCGTTAGATTAAAACTATCTAGTCATTTATTTGGGTGCCTTCTTAATATTACGAATGTAATGGTACTATTCTCCTCCTTTGGATACTCTTTCCCTCTTTATCGCCTATACTAAGTACACGTCTCTCAAACTTCAAGCTTTTCGGTATTAATTAACCCTTCCCTTCTCAACTTAATTTTATGACCGTTCCATCCCTGTTTTCCTAGAAATTATGAAAGAATTTAGAAAGCCATTACTAACCAGAAATCAAAAGGAATAACTTCAAGCTCTGATACCAACGGGTGTTCGCGCGGAATATAGATCGGCTCAAGTTCTCGGACAAATTATGTACTGGAAACTTGAGACTTAGAAAAATTTAAAAGCTGGAAACTTGATTGTTTTATTTAACTGGAAGAAGTAAGCTTTCAGATATGTTCTGATGTGCTTGCAACTTCATAAGATGTTACAATATATAGACTTGAGAAGAGAATATCTATTATTGCATCGGGTACTCATTGGGCCCCATCGTCATGCGAATAAAGAAGTTTTCACTTACTCGTGTCTTCCACTCAAAGAAAAAGATGCGTCGGCACACTAGACGACATCTCTAAAAGAATAAAGTAAAACTCCACTCATAAAGCAGATGCTCCAGCACACTAAAGAGGCATCCAGAAAAGTATACTTTCTAAAAAGCTAGTGGTTATCCGTAGAACCCCACCAAGCTGGTCCTTAATAATGGAAGCTAGTATAATTATTCAATAGGATATCATGGCAGTCAATCAGTGCCCTTATGCTGGTATCCATAATGCCTAGAGCATCCCTGGCCTAATTGTCATTAGTTGCCATTGCCTCAAGTCTTGTCTTTTGCAAGTATTTCATTGCTATGAGAATTTCCACTTGAGTGCATGCCTTGTAAGCTTGGTCTTTGTATAATTCTGACAACCTGGCTGTCATAGCCCCTTCTTCTTCAATCCTTCGTGGATATTGAACAAATGTATCTTCAGTGGTTTGGGAATACCTTGCGAGCTGTGCATTTTGCCCACATAAGTTTTCCCATCTTTCTGCTTCAAGGAAAGCTCGCTTAACATTATTGGGCTCGCTGCTAATAATAATCCTTCTCAAGCCTTCCATACTTGTAAAAATTAAAAATAAGATAACACACTTATTAGATAAATGTGATGATTTGTTTCTGCGGTCCACCACTTCCGCAATAAGAATTCATGATTACTAGGCCGTTTTCCGGCCTATGAGAAGGTTGATTTTCTCAATGGTACTGCTTAGTTCACGAATAATCGATTCCTGAGGTGCTTCGATTACTTCGTTAATTGCACTTTCTAGCTGTACCAGAATGCTAGAGACTTGTTCATCTAGCTCAGCACTCATCATGTTAACTGCCAATCTTGACAATGAATCCGCCAAAACATTGAGCTTGCCATCAATGTGCTCAAAGTTTATTTGGACTCTCGTCCCTGTGACGAAATCTACAAAACTAATCCATCTTACTCTTGATGGTTTGTTCTGTGCAGATTTATTGTAAAAGCTAATAATAGCCTGACAGTCTGTTCGGAGGGTTATCTCCTTCTGATCAAGATAGTGAATTTTGAGTGCTTTTAGTGTCTCCATGCAAGCGTGTATTTCTACGTCAATAGTTGACTTCACGATCGGGAATTTCCCGCTTGCATAAGCACAGACTCTTTCTGTACTTCTAGGGTCAGTTTTACCATTCTTCCACTTACACACACCACCCCAGCCGTCCATGCAGCCATCTGTCTCAATTACAATATAAGAATTGGGAGGTGGTAATTCTAAGTCTGGTAGGTTTTGTACCAAATCCTTTACCTTTCTTACCAACTGGTAATCTGATGGTTTCATGCGTTTGTCACCATGAGGACTGGTTTTTGAGTATAATGGTCCCAAAAGTGTACCAAGGTTTGGAATGTAGTTTCTGGCATAGTTTAGTATGCCTAGCCATGATCGTAACCCTGCCTTTTCTTTCATTTTCTCGTCTTCAAAGGTTATGATCTTCTTAATGATATGCGGTTGCAACTTGATCTTCCTGTTGCCTATCACTGCTCCAAGGAATTCAATTTCCTTCACCGCAATCTTCATTTTCGTGGGTGAAAGTACAAGCCCATTTTTCTCACAAATACTAAGCATTTTTGAAATATGCTCAGCATGTTGTTCTTCATTTTCTGAGAACACAAGTATATCGTCTATGTAGACGGCTATAAATTCTTCTGTGCCTCGAAAACAATTATCCATTTTGCGCTGAAAAATTGCCGGCGCATTCTTTAATCCAAAAGGCATGACCAACCATTCGTATAATCCTCCTGGAACTACAAATGCAGTCCACTGTATCGACTCTGGATCCATAGCAACTTGGTGAAAGCCGCTCTTTAGATCAAATTTGGAAAATATTTTACTATTTCCCACTTTCTTCAGGATTGTGTTAATACCTGGAAGACTGTACTGGTCTTTATGCGTGTTATCGTTGAGCGTCCTGTAGTTGAATACCATGCGCTCCTTGCCTTTGACTTCCTTCTTTGTGATCGGGTCTATGGTTGTTCCTGAATTCACCATTATCGCCATAGTTCTGTGTTTGCTTGAACTCGGCCTGATCACTCCAATTTTTAGCAATGCTTGTATATGCCTGTTAAACTGCTCGCGCATTGCTGGTGTTACGTGCTTTAGGGGCTTATCCTGGATAGAGATATCCGGGTTTATGATTTCGAGTTTACACTTGATTTGGTTTCTCCCCCAATGTTTCAAAGGATCATCACCAATGAATCATTGTTCCCTTAATCTTGAAAGTAGCGTGTTGAATCTTCGTTTAAAGTCAGGTGATTCTTCACCACAATTATACGCTACTGCTTCTCTTACTTCAATGTACTTAAGCTCAGAAAGTTCAAGTTCTTCTAGGTCAGCTTTAGAAGCTACTTCAGCATCTACCCTTGTAGTGATTGTGGTTACATTTTTATAAAATGTAACCATTTGTCCTTCAATTCGCAAGCCACCTTGCATGGCCCTTATGAAATTGCATCCCAGTAACATCTGGATGTTTTCCTTCTCTCCCATAGGGAATGCATACGTAAATGGGATTCTGAATTTGTTTTCCTCAATACTCATCAGCCCATTTTTAAGCTTCAAATTTGCTATTTGCTGCGAGTTGACCCCGTTAATTTGTATAGGGTATGCGCTTTGCTCGAGTGCTTCTTCTGGCACTATCTTCTGATTTATGCAGCAAACTGTTGCTCTTGTATCCAATATTGCTTGCACCTTAAAATTTTTCACACCTGGAATCTCCATTTGCAACTCAATATTGTATAGTCTGTTTAGTACCCTCCTGCCTTTTCTTGGATCAGGTACTAAAGTTTCAGCTTCTTCATCAGAGATCTTGTTTACAATCTCTGGTTCTTTGATCTTAATGCCTTTGAACTGGTGCATCATTTCGTTGAAGACTTCTTCTTCTTTCTCGTCATCATTATCTTCAACTACGACCTTTGTCTTGCCTTTTAAATCGTGATTTTCACGGCTTTTTGCATCTTCTTGCAGTTGTAGAGTCTGCAATTACTCTTCTAATTTCTCGTTTTTCATGAGCAGATACTGGGTATAGTCCAATAACTCTTTTATCAGCTCATCTTTCCCATCATAAGCTCTTACATTCTGGGGCTTCTTCTGGATCTTTCTTCCAAACACAAATCTAGAACACATAGGGCATACTGTTTCTTGGCAAATCATGCAATTAGCCCTCATGTTTCTGTTCGTGATTTCTTTGCAGCACACACACTTTTCTTTGTTTGGTGGTACTGTTGAGTTGTCATCCCATTCGTGTTTACACGACAAAAATTGTTCGGGAAGGTTTGGGTATGACCTCCAGTTTAACTCTGGTGCACTGGCAGTCATCATGTAGATCTCTTCAAATGGCAAATCCTTAAGGTTAGCCATTAACGTGTTTGTGCTCCCGACTTCTCCTTCCGAGAGAGAGCAAATAGCATCGCTGTCGGGTTCATTTTGGTCTACCGAGATGATGTCCCATTTATCATCTAGATCCAAATTTTTCACTATCGCTGCCCTTACAATGTTACCATCTTTCTTGTGGCATTCTCTTGCGAAGTGACCTTCTTCCCCGCAAATAAAACATTTGCATTTTCGGACTTTATCCGCATACTTTTTCTTAAAAACACGCACATGTGATTCATGCGGTTTTCCACGATAAGTCTTGGCATTTCTTAATCCATACTTCTTATTATTCTGATAGTAACCAGGGATTGGAATCTGGCTACAGAAAGATAGATCCTTTAGACTTCTCTGAACGGCTGCCCTTTTGCACTGTTCTGCCAAGAACTGATATGCAAAGTTAATCCTTGGCAACACACCAACTGTGCTTCCGGGGTATTTCTCGAAATATGCCTTCTCAATTTCTTTACCAATTAATGGTGGCATCTTCCGGAAGAATTTCTCAGAAAGTTCAGGCGAAATGTACATTCGTCCTGATTTAGCAGCAAGGTACTTGTAGTCATTAATGTAGCTAAACAAGTCCTTCATGTTGTCACATGACAATCTTTCAATGTCATTGTAAGCTTGATCATGTTCTATCGTTGAACCTTGGTAAGGGTCTTCCAACAAGATCATTCTTCTGATTTGCGAGATGACATTTTGAGGGTCATCTGCAATATTTACTAGCTCTTCATATTCCTGAGGATATGCCATCCTCCATTGAATCCATGTCTTTTTGACAATATCTCCAAGTAGGTTTTCAATGTAGATAACCTTACTCTTATTGTCATCCCAACTTCTCTCATTCACAAGATTTAGAGTAATAGATTCCCATCTTGAAATTGTATCACTGTATTGCCCAATATCGTCTGGTAGTATTAGCATTACTCCTTGGTTTGCATGCGCTGAGGGTAATTCAAACCTATCATTGTGTTGTTTTGAAAATCCACCTTTCAAACTTCCAATTCTTGCTTTGATTTGTGGTACTTCAATATTCTCTCTCCTTGTGCCTGGTGGATACATTACAGGATCCATTGTGGGCTCTGTGGGTCTTCTAGACGATTCAGCTGTTGTCGTTGAAAGAACTGTTTCGATACTCTTCGTCAGATTACGAAGTGAGGGATACTCCATGACTGCGGCAAACATCGATTCCGAATTTTGATGAGCCGTGGCTATACCACTACCCCCACCAACTTTCGCAAATGGATTTACCCAATCATTCTCTGTATCCTCATCTTCGCTATAGTGATCCCAAATTGGATCATCATCTATGATAGAAATAGATTCCCTTGGTAATGATGCTAGTGTCATAAGCACACCTAGACTGTCATCATCCAATTGGCTTTGTTCATCCCAATCATCACATGTTATCATGAGAGCTAATTCCTCCCCTATGGTTTCCTCATCGTTCTGTCCTATTGTTACCCCTTCTGGTGGTGCAGTTGCTGAATAACCACCAAATCTTACTGCTAAGGACCCATCAGTTCTGGTCCTTATCCTTGCTGTCTGAGGATTCTGTACGGCTGGTGTTGTTGCTGGCCGTATTATCCATTGCCTGCCTCTTAGCTCCTCAGTTGACCTCATCTGGCCTGGAATTGCTCGAATCCCTCTACTTGCCAGGTGTTCTGCCACTCTTTCCACATTGTATCTGAAGTTAGTGTGGCTGGTATTTGATAGCCTTCCTATCAACGATCTTGAGAGCAGTAAATTACTCTCCCCTCCTTGCCAACCATCGTAACCATGAGTCTGTATAACGACTTGGATGTGGTTGTTGAAATCATGAACACTTAAGGTCATGTCTGGCGCTGTATACGCTAGTTGCGTACCACCTGTCAGGTCTATCTCCATAGAACTGATTATGGCCCGATCATCAGACCATCTTGTGTCTCTTAAAACTACTAGGGCGTTTACCCCAGCGTTTCTCCTGTGAAGTGCATATAGTCTTATCATCACAAGACCTATATGCAGATGCTGCAACCCTTCTTGTACCAACTGGTTGTAGCTTTGTTGCGAGATAAATGGTAGCTCCACCTGAGCTCCATCTGTAACTAATACTCTTTCATCTGAGTAATGTTGGTATACTCGATGATTTTGTTCAGACCATCCAGCTTGGTATAAGGTTTCAGCTGGAACTTGTTGAGCCCTTCTGTACTGTGAATGGTTGAGCTCAACGTCTGGATTTAGTTGGGACTCCAGACTTCTTCTGTAATGCCTTCTTCTTGGCATTCTCCTTTGTGCTTCGTGTGCTAGTCGGCTTCTTAGCCTATAGCCTCTTATCTGATCTTCGACTGTGGGGTTTTGGTTGTTTTCTTGGCCGGATATACTTGGCCTGCCCACTGTTTCTGTTCTTATCTGACTCATTTTTGGCTCTTGACAGAGTCAAATATTTCTTTTGGATTTTTGAAAACAAAGAACTGTCCTGTTGTTTTCTTAATTTTTCTCACACTGGTCTCACCAAGGCTAAGTTTCTGCAAGCCTTTTTGTAAATCGTCTATTGATTGTGCGAGGTTTTCTGTTTCTGGAATTTTGGTTTTCGCAGCCTCTAGCCTTCTAATTGCGGTTTTGCAATCTTCCAGATCTTCTTTGATTTTGACCAGCAGTTGGATTATTGTGTTGTTCTGCTTGATCAATGCTGTTGTGGCTTCTTTCGCAGATTCGGCTGGTTTTAGGAAGCCGTTTGCGGGTTCTTCAATCGTCTTTGTTGCCTTTAGAGCTTCTAGGTAGATTGAACTTCTAGCGGTATTACGCCAGTCGTTCATAAGAAGTTTCTTGTTCGGCTGAGATTCGACTCCGGTATCTCGTAAGAAATATTTTTTAAAATATTTTGAGAATTTGTTTTAACGTTTAACTAAATTAATCTCTTAGGAAATCTGGTTAAGTTGGAATATTGACTTTCAGTTTTCAAGTTTTCTAGGTCCACAGTTCAGGATTGGTCATGTTGAAATCGAATGATTGAGAATATGTGAAGCATAACTTCCTTTTGCTTCTTGAAACATAATAGCATAATTATATATATATATATATATATTGACAAGTAGAATAGCCTTTATCTTTACTTTTTAGAAATACGCCACTAAAGTTCTTACGTTAGTTTTCTGACTATTTTTCCAAAGCGAATCATGGCACGTATATAAGCACAATTTTTCAAAAGGGATCATGACACATAATATAACCACAATTTTCAGAAATTTGCTCCAGTACAACATTCTTTGTGTTAAAAGATTTTTTAAACATTTGTTACTATCTGATCAAGGAAGGGCAATATAGTCTGAAGAAATAATATAATTATCAATTTGTGCTTTATTTTTGTAATAACGCTGCTATCATTTCCAATTTGACGAGGCGTAAATTAATTAAGACTGTTCAGTTTTCTTAGGGGATTGTAAACTCAAAACTCTTCTCGATTAGTAAAATCAAGACTAATAATTGGAGAATTGTTAAATTTTTTAAGTTAGACAATTCTTATCGATGCACATTTTAATCTACAACTGATATTAACTTATTAACGAATCACGCCGATACTAACTCGAGCTTGTCTTGTTAACAGTTCGAGTTGAAACGTTGGCTCGAGCGAGCTAGTTATGAGTTACTTTCGAGCTGATTTCAAGTGTGCCATGAACAAAAATATTTCTTGAATACTTATGCTGAACACTTGCTATTTTATTTTAATAAAATAATCTGAAAAAATCACCTTTTGAAGTAATTAATTGCCATATTAACTTCATAATAGAAGTGACTATATGTTAGATAAACAAAAAAAAGGAAAAAGAGAAATGAATTGAAATGAAATGAAACATTTTTTAGCAGATGTGTATAGTATAGGAACACATTTTCCAATCCCACGTTTGAACTCGTTGGAATAATGTTGAGACATCCTTAAAAGTGAATGTACTATGGTCATATATACATTCATATTTCATAATTGAATTGATTTAACCTTTACTGCAGAGTACCTGAAAAGATATATGCCACTTTTTGTTTGTACTGGCAAGTTGAGGTAAAGATTGAGCGGTTTCTTGGTAGCTTCATTAATTTTAGAACGCTCATACAATGTCTTGTGTTTTGTCCTCCTATTGATACTGACGCGCGAGTTCCACGCGAGACTCACGCTTTGAATTTAGAGAAGATTTCTTTTGGAACATCTCAGAAACAAAACACGAAGCACCGCACCGTAGTTTTTACCTTAATTTTATCTGTGAGACCATACATACAACCTTAGCCCAAAGTAGTGGCCTTTCTAGAAAAATGAAGTGCATTTGGAAGAGAAAGAGCCCAAATTATGAATTTGTTATGAAACCAAAGCTCGATTAATTAATTAATTAACACATGCTCGCAAAGTTATGTACTATGAAGTAGAGTTCAACCGCGAGGATCATTCTGCACACCTAGCATAAATAAATAGAGGTGGTAGTCTTAAAATGAACTAATTTTGAACAGAAATATTTTATGCAAAAAATGACCCATTTTGATATCAGGGGCGGATTTAAGATTCCGTCAGACGGACAAAATCTATAATTTTTTCTAAGAGAATAAAATAATGCACATTTTTAAATATACGTAATTATTTTACCAAACAAATTGATAAATCGTAAAAATATACAAAATTATTTTGGAATTTTTTTTCAGAGGGAGCGCTTGCCCCTGGCTTGTGCTGGCTCCGCCATTGATTGATATATCTTCAGAAATATTATAATCGCACAAATATTGTAAAATCTTGCACAAAGGTTATTTATTATAGGGTTTGTCATTTGAGTAATTTCAGTTAGCAGTGGTGGAACAAGAAATGATCGGTGACGGAGGTCTTAATTAATTTTCTAGCATATTAATTCTAGTATAAGTTAAGCGATTAAATGATAAAAAATAAAAACATTATCAATTGTCATGATGTTCCACTGTTGAATAAATACTTAATAAAATAAATATTAGATTAAATAGCAAAACATCTAATTGGTAAATCATTCTTCATGTGTCGAAGCAAAACAAAATATCAAAACAACTTAGAAGTGTCTTACACTGAATTCATATATCACAATTATAATGATTTATAATTTTCAATTAAAAAACGTACAATTAATTACTAATTAGAGATAGTTGAATTTTTCTAGTCTTTATGTTTTGAAACATTGCAAAATAATTTCATCATCAGTAGTAGCAAAATCCCTAACACAATATAGGAAATGATGTTGTCATTCATTCATTCATCTGTCATTTTATTGCGAAATTCGATCTTAATGATTTTCATTACTGAGAATGTCCTTTCAATTGTTGTTGTTGCCACATATAAGATCAATGCCAACTCAATAAAAGCAATATAGCAATGGCCAATGAATAGCACAAATGCCTTCCGAATTGAACCATTAAAATAGCAAAAGTTGTAAGATCATAACAAGTTTGAAAATTCTAACCGTTTCTCACATCAGGATTCTAACCTAGGTGATGAACGGCCACCAATTCGACTCTCTGAAGAAAAGAAATGCGCGGAGCAGAGCGGGGACGAATCGTCTTCATTCGGAGGCGTGGAGGGAAAAGACAAACTGTTAAATCTGAACTAGTGCATATTAATTCAATTCTTACAAAATATTTATAATTGACAAATATTATTTAAAATAAAATATTAGAAATGAAATTATTGTGTAATTGTTTAGGTAAGACATGCATTATATTTGAGTCAATTTGAAATTTAATTGGTCAGTAATCCCAAACTCTACACTGTTGAAAGGTTAAATGTTTACAAACTGACTCATGAGTAGTGGATGAAATTTAAGGTATAATGTCAGAGACAGTGCATCATTACTCTTTGACTGACATATTGTTGATTTTTTGCTGCCTGAATCATTCCCAATGTACAAAAATGTTACAAAGGAGCCATAAGATTTCGTCTCTTAAGCAACAAACTTGTTTGTTTATTCATTAGGAAGAAATAAAAATATATTCTACAAATGTTGAATCCCATAAATAACACCACCACCCACATCAACAACAACAACAACAAAAATATCATCATTCAGAAATATAAACTAAAAAAAGGAAAAAAAATGATAAAGGAAACAAGTTTTCCTGTTTTCTTACATATCTATTTGACCAATATCAATCCTGCTAGGTTAGTCCAAGCCATACTTACCAGTAACAGTATTTTTATTATATTAGTAGTAGCACCGGGTGCCAACTTCACAATAGGAGCATTACTGCATTAGTCATTTTCGTTTCATTTAGGATCTTTTCATTTAGGATCTAAAATCGCAACAACGATAGCATTGTTATTTTGGTTGATTGCTTCCTCTCTTGCTGGCTCGACTCTCGCCTCTGCTTTGTGCATGCCATTCTCCATATTGAATGTAACATGGTCTTTCCTTCGTCTCGGACGAAGGTACCGCCTGGAGCAGAACTGGCCAATAATGCATGAGGCGACTGACAAAATAGCAATGATAGCTAGTATGATGAAAACGGGAGTGAACGAGTTGCTGGAATCGGACGTGGCATTTTGAGCTACTATTTTCTCGGGGCCGGTCACAAGGGGGGGTTGTTGAATAAAAGAATCTGACATGGTTGGATTGTTGTTTTGTTTGTGTCCAGTTTTGGGTTCACTTCTCTGGTGTGTGGAGGGATTAAATGAGAGAAGAGATTGATGGTTAAGTGTTCTTGGAGTGTGATCAAAGGATGGTCAGTACTTGGTTAAGAGGCAAGGTTTAAATGCTCTATCAAATGCGGGGTTAAGGTTACGAGAGATTATTCTGCCTTGTGGTTTTAGGAGAAGTTACAATGAAGATTTAATTTTTATGTGCAGCTGAATGATTATAATGCTAGTATATATATACTTGACTTGTACGCAAAATAAATTCTCTTAAATTTCTTGTTCACAATTGATCACAAATATTTTTCATTAACCATCTCACACCATTTTTACGGTTGTTTGTAAACAAAGCATGATACTGGAGCTGCTGTTAACATCAATTATATTTACTTTGCTTGACACTTGAAAGGATTGATATATCTTTTCATATTGTATCGGAAGTGCCGTTTAAGTTTGTTTGTAGAGACTAGAGAGAGACTCAGTCAAACTGGCCCAAATTAACACAAAGGCGGCTCAATCCTTTTGGACTTTAGGCATGTTTGTTTATTGGGCTCATTGAACCATCATTTAAAAATTAATTAGTTCACTTGGATCCGGTCCAATGAGACTTAGAAGGCCTAATTTAAACAATGGCACTCTTATTCAAGCAAGTACTGAGAACCTATTTATTTCTAGAGAAAAGTGTTTTTGGCCTGAACTATTCAATTTAGTTCAATCAAGTTCCTAAACTTTGTTTTGGTTCAATCAAATTCCTGAACTATTGATTTTAGTCCAAATTACTCCCTTTTTTTAGAATTTATATTGTTCCTTTTGAAATTATCTTAACAATGTAATTGGAACTTTGTCTTGGTTCAAGTTGCCCCTTGGACTATTGGATTTGGTTCATATTTTTCCTTAATATTTCTAATAAAATGGAGCATATTGAAACATAACCAATAATTTAGGAGGTAATATGAACCAAATTCAATAGTTTATGGAGACAACTTGAATCAAGAAAAAGTTCAAAGGGTAGTTTGGACCAAAACCAATAGTCCAGGGGCTTGATTGAACCAAAACAAAGTTCAAGGATTTGATTGAACCAAATCGAATAGTTCAGGGGCCAAAAACAGACTTTTCTCTTATTTCTAATCAAGCAAAAAAAGTTTAACTAAGAACTGAGGTCCAAAATCAGATATTTTAGAAGAACAAATACAAATATTAGCTATAGTGGTACTGAAATTATCGTACAAAAATGAGCCAAGCAACTAAAGTTTGAACATAAGACCTCCACGTACAATCTAATCTAGCATTTATTATCAAACAAATATCTATAATCTACTTACCTTATCTTGAAATGAATCAAGTTGTTTTCAGTCTGCTTGCCAAGTTGAGTTCAATCTGTTCTTTTGCACTCTTATCCAATGGATCTTCACCGAAGTAAAGATCCAAGATGGACTTGCACAGAAGCTTGCTCTCTATTTGTCCCACCTGCTTTCCATCAACTGCACACACACACAATGACACAAAAAAACAAGCCACTATATCAGTATCCAGTTTTTAAAGAGCAGTGTACAATCTGTATCAGTTCGTACCAACCAGTTCTTCGTAGTCATCAATTTTTTCTTATGTTTACCCATTGTATCAGTATTGACTACAAAGCAACTGGTTCAGTACCAGTAGTATATGGCATGTAGTAGATCTAGCAATATCTTAACTTAAACCTGTTATCGAAAGAGTTGAGATTTGTTGATTTAAAATGGTCTAAAAGTAGAAGTGCATACTTCTTGTTCGAAGAACATATCCTTGATCCCTTGAAAGTTCAATTACAGATCCCTTTGGTAGTTTCTGATCATCTTTAAAGAGGGAGACAAACCTGTCAAGTAAATACAATTACAAAGATGACGTAAACAACTCTTAATTTTGAAGCATTTCTGTAAAGGTATTACATCTGAAGCAATTGATCCGTATCAGACGGGTCAGAAGCACTGAATTTTTTTAGCCGGGCACCAACACTTTTGGCAAATGCATTGCGAACAGAACGGATGGAGAGTCTGGAGTAGACAATTTGAAGGCGAACAGTAATTGGAACGTCAGTTTCCAATGCATCAGCTAAATTAGTAAGCCTCTGGATGCGAGAGTCGTCAGCATAAACCCCTACCCAAAGAATCAGTTACAGTTGAGTTGTTGATTAGAATGTATGAATGAATTGAATTGAATTGAATTGAATGAAATACCAAAGGCATAGACATCAATGGTCTTGAGACCAAGTACATTGGTCTTCCTGAGCCCCACTCCGAGCAGCCGCCTTCCGCCATTCACCTCCTGGGGAAACACCTCTCCAGTCCTGGGCTCCACTGGAGATGCACCTGCATTTGCATTTGCCTGGGAGAGGGAGAGCGAGAGGGAAGCCCACCCGATCTGACAAGGAAAAGGATTTGAATCCTCTGAATCCTTTTCCTCTTGGTCTCCGATGGCAGCGAGAGAGAGACCAATGCCAATGCCAAGGCCGAGTGCTGAGGCGGCGGCGACGAAAGCGGGAGAGGAGGCGGCGCGGGAGAAAGAGAAGTTGGGGAAGCGAGGGAAGTGAGAGAAGAAGCCCACCCCCAGCCCCAGAGACATCCTTTCCTTTCCTTTCCTTTCCTTTCCTGGTAAATGGTAAATGACTAATGGCTATCCGAATTCCGATGGAAGGAAGAGGCGCTCGGCTCGTCTGTACAGAATACAGAGAACAACCGAACAAAATGTGGACTGAGATCCCCTACTTTTCTTTCTCTTTGAGCCGGACCGTTGAATTATAACGAGCGGATAAGATTAAAATCAAAAGATCCTCCCGCAGTTTATCTGTGATGATGGGACCCTCCATTTTTAATCCTACGGTCCAGAAGAGAATAATAGGACTCCTTTTACTCCAAAATAATAGCAGATTAGGACCCACAAAGTGTTGGATAACTCGGTAACTTACGGAAATTCACATGCCAGAGAGAAGAGATGATTTGAAACGTCGGAGATCGACACTCAACTACTGTTAATTATATAATTTGATAATCAGTATGGTTGTCTTTAATTCGACGATGAAAATCATCTCGAGGAAAATTCTTCCGCATAATATTTATATCGAATTAACAGCTCCAAACGAAACTGTATAAAATACAACACTCTGATCTCCATCCACGAATTACTATTTTCTATTGTCTTTTAGTGAGTTGGTTTATCTTTTTTTAATCCAATTTGTATGACATTTTTTGTCTTTTAGCTAATTTGCACATAGTGTCACTTGCTTTAATTTAGGGGCGAAGACAAGTGAGATCGGGAAAAGTTTATGTAAAATATACGTATATTTATGTAATTTGATATTTTTTTGAAAATATATTTATAATTTAAAATTATGTATAATTTTGTTTCATCTAAAAAAAATTATAGATATTTTTTCTTTCTAACGAAAATTTTAGATCTGTCCCTTTTTTAATTTGCACTGAACTTTCATATTTTGCATAATCTCGCCATAAATATTACGAAATATATGGATAAAAAATATGAATACCTACAAAACATAATCTAAATATCTAAACCAAAATATTTATATTTGTATATAAATTATCAATGAATATAAATATCTAAAATATAAATATAAACACCTGAAATTAATTAATATAAATACCTCAAATAATTGATATAAACACTGAAATCAGTTAATATAAACGTGTATTATTAAGATGTAAACATGTGCTATAAATATAGAACCACCTGTTTCACATTGATGTAAACACCTTGCATCAAATTGATATGAATACCTATTTCAAATAATATAAACACATTTTTATTTATTTAGGAGATGAATATTATTACTGAAAAGCACTTGTACAAACTATTAATATAAACACATGCATCACATTATTAAATATTGTTTGAAATATAAACTAAATCTAGTATCACAATGAGGAAGATCAAGATTACAAGAATCACAAAAAAAAGGTCCTTTGATCACGATTTGATCTTAAAAAAATCAATTAAGTAAAAATGCAAGAATTGCAAGATAAGATAGTGAAAAGAGTGACATATTTTATAACACTTCGTCTGAAGTGTAAAAGTTACATATTTTATAAAAATTTTAGTTCAAAATTAAAATTTGAGTGGATCAATAAAATATTCATCTCAAAATCTTGTAGGAAATCAAATTTCATGATTTTTGGAGCTTTCTAATTATTTTTTAAAAACAACATTGAATAGGCCATGTTTTTTAATATAAGCTGGACTGTTTTTAAAAATATTTAAAAAATAACAAGAAAGCACCGAAAATCATGAAATTTGATTTTTCTACAAGATTTTGAAATAAATATTTTATTCATCGACTCAAATTTTAATTTTGAACTCAATAAAGTTAAAAAATGTGTAATTTTTGCACTTCGACGGAAGTGCAAACTTTTACACAATAGTCTAACTCATATATATATATATATATATATATATATATATATGTGCTACTCACCTAGTCCCAGAAATAATAGAAATAACAGTGGAGATTGCTAGCTCTCTCTTTCTGCTTCAGCTCAACTATCTAGCAGAGATTTTTTATGGAACAAAGAAAGATTATGTGTAAGTGCTTCTCTTCGCTGTAAAAGCTTTTTTCGTTTAATGTAGATTTTTTATATTTTCATTTCTGAAATATTTTTCATAATGAGTGTTTATCTTCATATGCAGATATCAAGTATTGAATTTTACGACAATGTGATATTCTTGGAAATGTTTGGTACCAACTTAAATTTTGAACAACTTTCTGTATTATGTAAAATTATATAGCCAAAATTTGGATACAAGTTTATTTTATATTTTGTGCAATTTACAACGTGTAAATTTTGATGTTACTTGCTTGTAATTGGTATTATGACATATATAAGTTGGTTAATAAAATTTGTGCAGCAATAGTAAAATTTATTGACAGAATGATTCTATGATTCTACTGACAAAAATAATACATTTTCTGACAAGAATAATGGTTCTACTGACAGAAAATATCATGACAAAAATAATATTTCTATATTTCTTAAAAATGTGCAAATAAATAATAATTATGTCGATAAAAAATATTTTAGTGGTTACTATTGAATCATTTTTGGTAACTTTTGAATCATTTCCGTGCAAATAACATGAAAATATGCTATGCTAACCGCAAAAATAAAAACACGCGACTCCATAAGAAAAAATATTTTCATGGAGTTATTTCCGTGATTAGCGCCACATAAAAAGAGTATTTACGTGATATTCCGTGGGAAAAAAATATTTTTTTGTGAGGAGGGTAGTTCTATGAATTTATTTTTGTGGTTATTTCAGGAAAAATATGTCTTTTTCGTGTTATTTCACGGAAAAATTAACTTCATTGTGAAGTTCCGCTTTTAGGATTACAAGATAATGTGTGTTACAATCACTTTGTAGGATTTTTTACAAATCAAATTAGGATGATGTTTTTTTGTGTATTTAGAATTATGTATAACATTTGACAGGAATTTTTACAAATCAAATTAGGAAAATGTTTATTTGTGTATTTAGAATTATGTATAACATTTGACACGTAAACTTATTCAGTTAGATCGTTGGAGCATATTAAAACAGTATTTAACTAATTATTAATTTATTTATGTTGAATTAACACAAATAAATTACTTGTTTTTTTATTAAGCCATAATTCATTGGCAATATTTAGTACATGTAATTGTACAACTTAAATATACAGCCAAACTAACTGAATGCAACAAAAGTCATATAATGAAAAACTTTATTCAATTTTATTATCGCATCAATTGTGATCAGTCTTTTCCCCAACCTTTTCTTGCTCGAGCATTTATGCAAACAATCGTTTATTGAAATATTCTTTTTTTAAATAAAATTAAGACAATAAATTTCACTTAAAAATTCTAATCATGTATTACTAATTTTAATATACATACTAGGCCGAATGCACAAGTTAATTGGGCTCAGTACATCTTTTCCAAAGTGCTAAACACAAAGAGAATGTAAATTATTTACGATCCACTATAAATCTCTTTACTTGCAAATTGCAATTCAAAATAGAATTGGAATTAAAATAAATTTAGACGATTAGTGGGCCTAAATTGGATAGTATTAGATAAATAATTGTTGTACCTTATTGTTTAACAATAAATCCGGCCCAAATAAAGCATTTATGGGCCTTTTTGTTATTTTTATCAGACATTAACATAAGTCTCACTTTGAAGCTCGTGCAAAATGCAAACAGACAATCTAAAAAATGGAGCTACATGGTGAAAAATGAACATCAAAATCTTTTAGACAACGATTTTGCCTCCACCAAACGAGAATTTAATCAATTTATCAGTAGCTTTCTCGAGGAAATTTTTTAACTACCAAATACATCAGTGGATATATAATTTTTTTCTTTTACTAATATGCTAACAGTAATATTACAAAAATAATATAGTAAATAATATAATTAAATATGCATTATTTTTAAAATAATATATACAATAATAGTAGTGATGGTATAATCTAGTATAATATTGACAATTATGATAATAATAATAACATAATGATAATCTAATAATAGTATATACAATATAATAATTACTATATAATAGTAATAAAAATAATGATAATATAATAATAATGATTGCAATACTAATAACAATTTATTTATATTGTAATAATAATAATAATAACAATATGATGATCACAATAATAATAAAATAATTAATTTGCTATCTTGACATGTGCTAATTTAGTAATTTTACTATTTTATTGGATTAGTAAAATAGCACTAACCAACACTATTCTCAACTTGCTAATTCTTTTTAGATCGTATTTTTGTGTGGATAAAAACACTGACTCAAAGTTAGTTCTATTCTTGGTGATCCAAACACACCCATAGATATTTGTTCTAAACCATGACATTTTGCCAAATCATGTGATTACTAGTTTGATTACCCCAAGATATTTTGGTAGGTGCTACAAGAACATAAATAGTGTTCTTTGAATCATGACTCTCTTTAAATATCAACTCTTAGTCCAATCAATGATGCATTGCATGCAAATTCTGATAAAGAATTTGTAGTGCCATCTAGGAGTAACTGCTGGCATTTGCTAAAAAAAGGGTTTGAAAAACTGAAGCATGTGCATTCTTAGCTTCATTCTAATGCAAACCATAAGTGCTGGTAATGTTTCAATCAAGTGTTAAATTGAGCTTTTGAAATGAGATCAGCATTTGGTGGTCCCATCTCCACCCCATATTTTTTCCTTACTAAAATCTTGCAACTCCCAAAATGACATAGTTTTGTTCATAGTTTTTTTTCTGATTTTTATAACTGATGTCAAAATCATGATAAAATAAATTTAGCAAGGAAGGGTGAATTTTGGTGGGGCCCATTATCCAGTTAGTTAATTGAGTTTCTGCACATGGAGACTTAGGCCGGTCGGTACACTGGTACAGTCACTGTGATGCCATCTCCCATATTTAGGATCATTTGTGGCAAGGACTGTGCTACTATTTTCAAACCCTCTTTCATTCAAAAATAATTAATTAATTAAGTGTTGTTCCATATAATAAAAGTAATATGATTTTTTGATTAATTGTTAAATAAACTAAGAAAATATATATATAATAGACCAAGGTTTGAGTAAGACACTATCTAGACATTGGAGAAAAAAAATACATTTTGATTCTATAATATTTGGACAAAAACCAAGTTGATTTTTTATTTCATTGTAATAATTTGGTCCATAACTAATGCTATGCTCATATTTTGTTAGTCTTTTTGTGTGCATATATTGTCATAGTTTTTTTTTTTTTTGTGAAAATCATTATTTGATAGAATTATTGTAATGAATTACTTTGTGTCTGTCACATTCAATAACATTCACAAGATATTTTTGAGTTAACTAAACCACTAATTTTAACATAAAATGATGTATGAAGAATAACTAATTGTACTAATTGTGCTCAATAAATTGAGCATCTATTGGCACACAATAAATAACAATGATCAATGCTCGTTGAACTAAAGAGACAAAGTAACTAAAAAATTCTACAATGATCCAATTTATTTTAGTTTCTTCTGCTTTATCAAAATAAAGAGTAGATATCCTTGGATTTAAATAACAATGTCTAAAAAGGTTCAGTGATGAAGTTCTTCACCAGGATAGCTTTTTTTTTTTTTTTTTTTCCTTCTATGTAGGATTTATCATTGATTATTTTATAGGAAATGGTGATGGAGCTAATTAATTTTCATTTGTTTCAACTGATAGGAAATTTTAGAGAACTCTTTACGAGAAGTTTTAAATTTATATAATTTGAGGGGTATTTTTTTTATTTTAGTGTGACAAATGAGCCCTTCCTTTTTTTTCTTGGCAGTAAGATTTTTTTTAGATTTACATACACATGAATCTTAATGCATAGAGTTTCATTTTTTTAATAAGTGTTGGAATTATCAGATGAAAAAGATTAGATAGACAGAGATGATAGTTTCCTCAATCATGACTATAGTAAAACATCATTCTAAATAATATCAATATTATATTATTATTTTTCAATGTATTTGAAATTATATTTGAATTTGAATAATTGTGCAAATAAGATGCTATTGACTCATATTATTATAAAAAAATACCAATTTGTTTTGTTCTATTAAAATCATAGTACTTTTTTCTATTTTGGTGTATCATTTTGATTTAATATTACCTAATTTTAAATAATAAGCCGTATCATACTCGAATTATGAATTTCAAATCTTGAATTTTTTTTGCTAGTATCAGAACACAATTGTTGAAGTGACCACCAATCCCATATTATTATACATAGTTGAAGTTACATAAGATCATATTTATATGTAGTGTAGTTAGGCCCATGTCATATAAATCTACAATTAACCTTAGATTGGGCTCAATAACTGTGAAATTCCAAAAGTGTAGCATTTGGTATGCCTTAATGGGTTTTTTTTTTCTTTAATCAGTTTGGCCTGGGAAACATCACTCATGAAATGCCGGAATTTCATTTTTACACGTTTTCTACGTTCTTAATTTTTATTTTTTCTATTTGCTTCATTTCCAGTGCTGTTAAAATCTCAAAATATCAAGCATGGGCCATTTTTTTTCTGCTTTTTATTTTTAATTATTTCGCTCCTATTTCGTGTAATAAAAATTAATATTTCAACAGCTATGCTACTGTTTTTTTCCCCCGAGATTTCAAATGAAAGCTATATGTATTCAACAATTATACAAACACAACCACAATTGCTACTCACAGCAATAATTATAACTATATTCATAGCTATAGTTATTGTTGGTCTCTATGCAAAATAACATTTTTTATCATTTTTTTCAAAATAGAAAAAATATCAATATTGTACTTCAAATAAGATATTTTTTTTTCCAAAAAAACATAGCTTTCATTTTTCTATTCTGATCTCACCTCGAGGAAACAATATCGCTACTTAAATATTGAATTGAAAAGGAAGTTTTGGTAATGTTAGAGTTTTAATATATATATCTAGCACAGGAATATTCACTGCTGCATGAACATGAGAGTTTTAATTAGTTATTTTATGGGAATCAGATCTTCTGTTGCGCATCACATCCAGCATATAAGATCTGAATCGTTCGTTTGCATCAAAATTCGTACTTTTTCAAGCTTATAATACTCAGTCCAATAAATCAAATCTGAACCATTCGTTATCTACAGCGTAGAAAATTTGACGCGTTTCTTGTTGCGCAGTAGAAGATATGCTTCCTATTTTATGGGGGTATCTTAATTAGGGGTGTAAACGGATCGGATAATATCCGATTTTATCCGGATCCGTATCCGAAGATATCCGTATCCGAAAAATTTTAACGGATAAGGATACGATTTGACTATCATCTATCCGTATCCGACCGTTTAACTATAATCTAATAATATCCGAAGTTATTGAAGATATCCGTATCCGATATTATCCGAATTCATAACAAAAAAAAATTCATATTATATATATATTTTATTAGATTTTGTATGAAGATTACAAATCTAATTAATTTTATATATATTTTGTGTTTATGTATCATATTTTTTTATAATTCATTGATGCATTTGGATAAACATATAGCAAATAAGGATTATTTTTATTATTCGAATAATATTAATTTCGTATCCGTATTCGTCCGATATTCGATCCGTATCCGGTATCCGGTATCCGATTAATATCCGATTCGTATCCCTATCCGAGACTATCCGTATTCGAGATTATCCGAATTCATATTCATATTCGAATTTTTTTAACGGATACAGTACGGTAAGACGATTATCCGTCCGTATCCGATCTGTTTACAACCCTAAGATTCTTAATACGTCTCATATGGACCACGTTGCAGGAATATTCACCGCATGATCAGACCATGTTAATTATGATTTCCTTTTCATGGCAGGCATATATAAACTGGTTTTTGTATGCACGTGAGCAATTTGACTTAGCAACGGTAAAAAAAAAAAATATCTTGCTGGGTTAAAAGTAAAAAAAAATAAAAGGATGATGATGATAAGTAAAAAAATAAGTATGTCAATAAATAAATGGGAGGGCGATAGTAATTTACCGTCCTCCGAAAAATATTGATCACCTTAAAATTGATATTTAGAATTTTCTTTTATCTGATCCTAATAATAAAAAATATTACATATTTTGACATCGTTTTTAAAAATTATTAACACTTATATGTCTATTTTAAATGCAAGTGTGCACATCAGAAATTTGCAAAACGTTCAGACATGCATGCGTTCATACGCGAACACTGCCATCTAAATTTCGCACGTCCTGATCTCCAAATTGATGTGAACGCGTGCGTTTAGAAAATAGACAGATAAGTGTTATACTATTATTTATTTCCAAATAAGATCAAATTTATAAATGTTTTTTCATAGTAAGAAAAAAACATTCAAATATTTATTTAAAAAACATGCAGGACACAAACATTCTTCATAAATAAATTAGTCTTTGACGAAAGTACTTCAGGTTGGAAAGATTTATGGTGCTTCCAGCTTTATCTTCTATAGTGTCCTCACTGTCTGTGCTAGTGGGTCCCACTCATATGGTGGGTTCCACGTCTAAATGTGTGGGACACTGTGAAGGACAAAACTGGAAGCACCGTAGCAAGTTCCTTCAGCTTTATCCTACCACAAATAAAACATGTTGGCATGGTTTCCACTGAACTATGTGAACTTTTTTACAAGACAAAAATTAGAGAAAAATCACTAGGACTTATAATCGGGTTTCGAACCCGTGACCACTTACATGGAGGTAAAAAATTATGCCAATTAAGTTTACCAAATTCAATCAAGGAATCACTTTTGAAAATTTTAACAAATTACTTCAAATAAAATTTCATAATATTTATATAAACAACTAATTTTCGTTATATTGTCGGACATATCAATAATCAATCAGCAAAAAAATGTATTGTCCTACATCTTTCCGTTGAGAGGCGAGGTCAAATATCATGTGTGCTAGGTTTGTTGTTTCTTAAATATTATTATTTAATAGTACATTTTTATATGCATTATTTCCTGGATATTATGAAAACAGATATAATGACAATTAATCAACTTAACTCTTACACACGCCAAAGTCAGCATTTTAATTCATTATAAAATAATACAATAAAATTACACCATATTCGAAAGCATTCTTCACGAATCATATTTTGATAAAATGAAATCATAAATTATCTAATTCGGTTAATTCATGATAATTAATTTTTATTGAGTTAAAAATGAGATCAAACGTTCTAACTTTAAACATTCACAAGGGTTCATCCTCCTTAATTTCGAATGCGCAATTAGACTGATTAATTTTGGTTTGCATCAAATATGATAGGACATATCATTTCATATCATGTGCCTAATTTCGATACTGAAATGAATATTTACATTTTAGATTGTTAAAAATATGAGTGGATCCTTATCCTAAATGTGCATTTAGCATACATTAAAATTAGAATAATGCTCAACATGGTCATATGTACTTTTGGTTAAGGAAGCATGTACTTTTGATGATCGACTTTAGAAACCGTCAATTGAAATCTACACTTCGCATCACATGATCTGCCAAATTCACACTTTTGAATGGAAAGAGAAGGGAACACTAAAATTATTCTTTGTCGGTGCAATTGGAGATATCATTTTGGGGCCATGTCTTTTCTAATATAGAATGGTGTAAAACTTAATTCAACGGTTTCATTTAAGGTCCATTTCTTCATATTCATTTTTGTAGCGTGACTTTTGTTATGATTTTGAATCACTGTTTCATTTCTGTCACGCATCTTTTCACAAGAGCCATTGTTTCAAGAAAATTTGCACCTGGAATTATATATATGTAATATTTAGCTAAAGCAATAACGACTTTAACAAGTGTCTTTACACAAAAATGTAAACAAAGATTCTATGAATCACAATAAACCAAACGCCATTAGGCTATTTATTGCAGCAAGGAATTAAAAACTATATACATGCTTTGATATTCCTTGATTTACTAGGCAATGCATACATTGGCTAAAATTGCCACTTCCCGGTTCTCAAGATATTAATTGCAATTTTCTTTTGCAGGGAAAGGACTAAAAAGGAAAAAAAAAACATTCCCATAAATGGAAATTTATCAAACAAGCTATCATAAACGTTAAAATAAACCCAGTAGCATTTCTTCAACAATCTTAATCTATCCCTTAATCAGGTATAATTAATATATGACTGGTGAGCAGCTCTATCAGCTCCACTTCAACCATTTATAACATATACATGAATCTTAATATGGATGGTTTATGTTGAACAACATAGTTAATCTCCGTTGAACGACTGGTCCGGCCAGAATTCGTCGAAGTTCCAAAAATTATAATTGGATTCTGCTGTAAATTGAGAAGGAAGTGTTGCACCATCCAAACTTGCAGCAGCATGTTGGTTCGGATTGACCGATAAGTTACTGTAATTGTGGTCGGAGCTGGTCGTATGGCTAGTACTACTTGTGCTCGTTTCATCCGCAAGAACTAAGGCATCAAGGTGGCAGTTGTTGTCTGAGCCCTCTCCCTGCTTTACTTTCTTTTGCATTCTGGTCCTCCAAAAGTTCTTTATCTCGTTGTCGGTCCTCCCGGGGAGGTGCTTTGCAATTTTGGACCATCTAGATGAACAAATGTACATAACCAAGAGATCAATAATTTAAGAATACATACATGCATGTATGTACCAGAAAGGTAGAGAACTTTTCTCATTGCAAAAGTGCAAGATGTTATAGTAGATTTAATTGTTTATATCATCTTTAAGAAGATCAGAAGATGAGCAATTAATCATAACTAGCTAAATTTCACACTGTGCTAATGTAATTAGAAAATATATATAATAGCACAGGAATCTCTTGAATTCAGATAAGTCCCCCTAGGAGCTTGACAAAAAGCTGACGAGCAAACTTTTTTCTGCTTTATACAAATATGGAAACGCTTTGTATGTACAATTAACTCTTTTGTGCATGGCATGAGATGCTAACTTGATCTCTCATTAACCTTTATATTTCCATTTTAGAGTTATGTTAAAAGGTAAATATCAGTGTGATATCTGCTCTTTGTTGCGGGAAATCGACAAAAATTGCATCACAACGTTAATATAACATTTTTAGCACAAAATGCATCAATATACATTACTCTTTCAAGAGTATATAAGTTCTTTATTATTTTACCTAATGTACTCTTCCATGATTCTCTTATTACATCTAGAAATGAAAGTACCTTTCAATATCAGGGCTTCAGATGAGAAAAACCTTTTTAGCTGTACAACTTTGTTTTTTAGTACTTGAAAACAAATAAATTAAAAAGATACCTATTTCCCCATCTGGAATGAAGATCCATGATCAGCATCTGCTCCTCTTGAGTGATATTTCCTCGGCGAACGTCTGGTCTCAGATAGTTCAGCCATCTCAGCCTGCAACTCTTCCCTGTTCGATTGAGACCTTCCAAAAAGCAGTATTGGACATCAGTATTGCATATCAATCACACAAATAAACAAACAACAGAGTACCTGCAGCACGAGCAACATTATTCCAGTTGCCATCGCCGTGCGTGGAGACGTAGTTGAAGAGGATGATGTCTTCTTCCATGGTCCACGGCCCCTTCCTCACCTCTGGTTCCTGGCTGTGTATGTTGCTGTTACTGTTGTTTCCTTGCTCCATGTCTCCATGCAGCAATTAACCTAAGCGTCTAGAGAGAGAGAGAAAGGAAGAGACAGATACAGTGAGAGAGATGAGATTGGGTTTGATATGAGATGTAGGTAGGGTTCTTATAGGGAGAACGTGCATTGTTCCAGCCCAAGAGTCACAATCAGAAATAAATATTACATCTGGTATCGTTTTTGTTTCGGCTGAAACCAAATGGAATCGATGCATAAACTAAATCCTTTGATTCAACGATAAAAAGATTTACGGAATTATATGTCACTGTATTATACGAATATGCTCTTTTTTTATCCAAGTGAAAACTGAAAAATGCCTTCAAATATAGACCTTTTTGGCTGACATTGCCATTTTTTGCATTTTTGGGACCGTATAACAAAACTAAACTTAACTTCTGCCAAACCTTATTAGTGTAGTCAGATTCCTTGCACGCTAATCTTTCGTTGATTTTTGTTAAATATCAGAACCATTTTCCTTAACAAAATATAAGGTCCATCAGAACAATTGGTGCATAATGCATTCTTCACATCTGATGAGTAGAAAAAGAAAAAAAAGTTGAATTGGGCTTAGATGTAAAATTGCAGCAAAGAATTTAGACCACTGTACATGGCCCCAGTGCATAGGTAGAAATGGACTGAAATGCAAAAGCAACAGTTATCTTTGGGCTTAAGCCCAATTTTAAATTATAGGCCGGATAACTGGGCTAGAGAAGTAAAGCTGAGATTACATCGCAGCCGTTGATATCAGAGAACGGTTGAGATGTTTCCCCTTCCGAAACTTGGATACACACCAGTGAACGACCTCTCGTGTTCTCCTGGCGGCCGCGAATCGGAGTCTGGAGGCGTCATGGGAAGACTGTTTCTGAGAGAGCTTCTCGTACGCCGCGGCGATTTTCTCCGTGCTCTCTCTTCAACTCCGGCTTCGACCTCGGTCTTCGTACGCCGGTTCCAGACTGGTCCCGCTCTCTCTCTCTCTCTCTATCTCTCTCTCTCACACACACACGCGCGCGCGCGCGCATACACACACAGTTCGCGCGATAATGTTTATCTTGAGATAGGTTTCTGTACTTATTCTGATATTATGTTTATGTACAGCTGTATTTCCTATTGTGCCATGTACTGTGTACACTTTCTTTTACTTGTATAATGTAATGAAATTGTGGAAGGATTTCACTGATATTTTCTACACTTGAGTTTTGTTCAAGTAGAATTTTAACCTCATATGCTGTCGCATGCTATTCTGAATTTGTGATCAAGCATTAGTGTGGCATTTTAATGTAGGACAAAACAGTCCGAATCATGAAATCTGTATTGATATGTGAATTAACATGCAATAGGTGGGGAGAACGATAGCTCTTTCGAGCGCAGTGAAGATTTCGAGAGGCGCTTATTCGGTGACTTAGATGGAGGTGTGAATAACGATCCCTTCTTCAGAAAGCTCGACAGGGTTGAGAGGTCTCTCCATAAATCTAATGCAGGCCGTCAGTTGGGTGAAGATGAGGACTCCTTGTCAGATGGCTTGGAAGATGAGCTTGATAAAAAGGCCCGGAATTTCATTCACTATGACGAGATGTTAGAGGAGGATTATGCCTTCAGACCTGATGTTACTTTCAGAGAGGGTGACACTTATACTATCAAAGTAAGAATATATTTTTATTTTCTTTATTCAACATACCAGTGAGTTTCTGTCTGTGAGTGATTGTGATATGGATTTTGAAAAGACAAAAAAACATTTTAAAATTCGGAGGAGATATTAACAAATGTAGCAACCGATGCATAAATCTGCTGAAATTAAAAGAGGCAAAACTAAATTTGTAGATCTATTATTTATCATTTAGACGGGCCATTTATTTATTCGGTTCAAATTTTAGATTGTTTGGTCACTGATCAAGAATGTAGAATTAAACCCATAATATTTGCTTTTTTCTAAATTTGACAGGTGACCAATGAATTGTCCAATTACAAAATTTTTGGTGAACAGCCTCCTTAAATTAATGATAATACATGTATGTTTTAGCTTTATGTTTATCGATACAACATATGACTTTAAAAATAGCCTTCTATCCATATCCTCAAAAAGCTTTTAAAATGTTGTTGTTTTGAACTTCACTGCTTTCTCTTATGATGCCTCAAATATCACAAATAGTTCCTCAATCATCATGCTTCTTTCTGTATTTGTTTTTCAATTTTAAATACTGGAACTGCTTAATGCTTACCAGAAATTTTTAGTATGAGCATCTTGGAACTGTTTGGTTGATTGTGTTCTTTCTTAATTGTCTAGGATCTTGATCTTACTAAACCAGCCCCTAGAAGGCCACCCAAGAAACGCGAATTTCAAACAACTACTGAAGAGGTTTTGAGGAAAGCCGATTTCAGGGTAATCTCTCTATTTTCTGTGTGCCCCGCGTGTGTCTGTCTGTTTCAATCTTCTGAAAAAAAGAAAGGAATATAATTTTAACATTCTACCAATTCTTCTCTTTTCCATTATAATCAGTTTAAACTTTAGACAATCAAGTTGTCATCTGCCAAAGGACTCATTGAACTCATCCGGTCATCCCACTATAGAAATATGATCTTAAAATCAACAATAATAAAACATACTGTGTGTTATATTTATATTTCATCTGCTTGTGCAATTGCTTTGAAGACTAAATCTGAACAAAATGATCAAGCGCTAACACTAAAACATTACACCATATTGTAGCAATTAAGAGTAACCATGCTCGTAACTTGTTTTGCCAAAAAATACCTTACAGAATCAGAATGTTAAAGAGACCAAAACTTGCATATGTTCACAATATATCTTGTCACAATGCCCGAAAAAGCTAGAATAAACCAAACTGATACCTGCCAATTGTTAAGGGAAAGTTTTGATGTAAGAGGGTGAGAAGTTCCAAGGAAACATGACCTAAAATTTAGGACCCCGTACCACTATTGGCAATCTGACCTCTGCCATTCTGGAGGAGGGCCCTGTCTTATTTCTGGCCATTACTTTATTACCTCTCTGTCTGCGTGTAAGAAGGAAGTTTTTTTGGTTCTCCAAGAACAAGTAGAACCTCTTTCTTGGAAAACTTTTTGAGTGAAGTGAAAAGTTATGGAAACATGTTTGCAACAACCGAATAAAAAATACATAAGCACTTGTGATGTTTGAGAAATCGGATTTATATTTTATGACTTCTTCGTGACTTCAGGGGTGTTTTAACAGTTCAAATATCCAATCATTTTATTGTATGTATCCAACTCCGCCTATGTTTTACATAGCCGATCCCAAGCCCGGAAAGGAGGAGGGTTGTGATAGGCTTGGCGAGCCAATGTAAAAATTCAGCCAATCTTATGGAAATGAAATCCATCGTGGGCTTCATTTCTAGCCTACCCCAACTTGTTTGGGACAAAAGGCTTTGTTGTTGTTGTTGTTGTTTATTGTTGTTTATTGTATGTATGTATCCAATCCTAGCTTTATTATTATATTGTATTTTTGCAGGGCAACTTAAAAATTCTTGAGAGTTGAAGTGTATTTGGCATGTGTTACTGTTACATGAACCCTTACACATACAAATCACATCTTTTCTTGTGAAATAATGTAAATAACCATGCTTTGATGTATTATCCCAGAATGTATTTATGATGTGTCTGATAACTCGATTATTTGATGCAGAATGTCAGATTTTTGTCCAATTTCCTTACGGAAGCTGGTATCATTATTAAAAGAAGTCAGGTACCATTACAGAAGCTTTACTTTTAATTCTTCATCTTTACTGAAAAAGTTGAAATGCTCTTAAGAACAAATTAAGAATGGCTACCATAATATCTCACAGTTTTATATGTTGTTAGTTTGTATGCTATATATCTATTTCCTATTTCTGGTGTATTCTGTTAGTTTTCTTTCTTCCTTTTGGTTATGCTAATGGGATTTGTTTACTGATGAGAGGCAACTTTCAAATGTTTTATATGTTCTTGAAGTTCTAGCTCAATCTGCAAAACAAAGAATGCTCTGCTAGGAAATTAAATTCTAGCTGATAACGATTCTTCTTTTAGGAGTTGTCTTTTGTTGTCTTTTGCATTTACGTCATAAACAGTTTACCAGAAACAAAATGGGTGTGAATGTTCTTATTAGGACATCTTATAAATCTCATGTGATTGAACCCCGTTAGGATTTTGTACTATTTATGGTAGGAAATTCTTGATACTAATTTTCCAACCATATACCCAATTTTCAATTCTCCTTTTGATCTTCTTTGACCAGACTATGATTAGCGCTAAGGCCCAGAGAAGGGTGGCTAGGGAGATCAAAACTGCACGTGCACTTGGGCTGATGCCTTTCACCGCAATGGGCACTAAGCAGTTTATTTTCGGTAAGAACATGAAGGATGACGACGAGGATTACGAGTATAATACTTATGATGATCACGTCGGTATCGATGATATGCCTGATGTCGAGCCTCTCCGAAAATAAACCATGATATAGAAATGTACCTTTTGCTGCTTAGTGTGCACTGCTCACTTTTGTAATAATACAAGTTTTGTTGTTTAGAACTTCTGTAGATGTTTCACCTTTTTTCCTCATGTCAGTAAACAGAAGGTTGGAGTACCTGTTGTTCTTATTGCGTCAATGAAGTGCTTATTTGCCCCAGCGCATGCACGCGCATACACATCTTTTAAATTTGAGGGGATATGAAATGAAAATGAATTTCAATTTTAAAATTTTGACGTTTTTGTTTTAAACATTTAATGTTCTTAGTTCAGGTTCTATTGATGTTTGTCTTTTCCTATTGATGTTCTCGACAATAGAAATAGAAGTACTATGACACTAATTCTGGTTTTAAAACAATGATATTCTGTTGAATTTAATTTGATTATCATCATAATTATCTGTAAAATCATGTAACAGCTTCTGAGTTCACGTAATTTTTTTTCTTGTAAAAGCTTGAAAGGTCTATCTGACAAAATTTTAACTTATTCGTTTTGTTAATTTTTGCTATATACTAAACATCTTGCATTTTCACATCCCGCGACATTCAAAATTGATTTAACATATTTCGGAATAAAAAGTAACCATAGAATATTCTGTCGTGATTGAGCGATGATCAAAATTTATTCTTATTAATTTTACTCTTGAACATATTCGAGTGTTGTAATCTCGTCACTGATGTTGCTCTCCTATCTAATTGTAAGAAAAATATTTTAATGTCAATAAGATTTGTGTTGATTTATAAATGATTTGTATTAATTATATTTTTAATTGTCATTTGTTACTATTATACTTATATTCACTGATAATTATTTTGTTTAGAATAAAAATATACTTTTAAGTGATTAATGCAGATTAATATTTCTTTTGAAAATATGATTGTATTTTAATACAACAATTTTATTAAATAAAACCTTGTAACAACGACCGAATGCTTGTTATTTAATATATGTTGAGAGCATCTACATTGATAATTTCTTAGCAATTGCTTATGCTTATGTGTCAATTATTTTGTAATTGTTGGGTTGTATGGCTATTGCTTATTGAGCAATTATGAAAAAGAATTGCTTATTTAGCAATTATGGCTATTCTTTTTTTGAAGATGAGTTGACCAAATGTTTAATTCTTATTGGTCAAGTGTTTAATTCTCAATTGTTTGCTTAATTGTACCAATGTAGGAATGGATTGCTTAATTTCTAAAATTTCTACAATTATTATTTAGCAATTAATTTCAATTGTCGAGTTAACTGATTGGTCCCTACTAGAGGGTATTTTCATAAAATCATAAAGTTTTGTCAAATGTTCAAAAAGACAAACTCTAAATTGAACATTTCTCTTGGGCTGATCTGGTAAAAATCCCATGCGCCTTCTCTCCTCTCTGCTTCCGCTTCACGGACGGCGTGAGGAGGAAGTGATCAGCAATTACAAGGATTTCTCAGGTACTCTTCCTCAATCTTTCCTTTTGCGATCTATACAAATCTTCTTTGGTTCGAATCATTTTGAAAAAGGTTGTCCCTATTTGGCTTCAAGAAGAGAGATCTTCTATAAGATGGCCTAGAACATCCCAATCCTTGTTTAATGAGAGATGTTAGTGACTTACCAATTTCTGGTAACTATCATCACCTTCTTCAAACCCAACATCAAATGAAGGCTGCCTAAGAAGAAAGCTAGAAACTAAATCCTCTACCACTCCTCTAAAACCAGTGGTATTGTCATGTGGTTTTGGCAGACTAGTGAAATCATGTCTCAGTTTCTAGGTTCTAGGACTGATTTGATTTAGTGTAGAAGACTGATCGAGTGTTTCACCACCGCGCCACATTTTATCTTGGGTTTGGAATAGTAACAATCCTTGATACCTTGGCAGTTTACAACTTTAGGATATTTATGAGTTTTTAATTAATTTAGAAGTGGTCTGGTAAATGTATTGAAAAGAGATGGTGTAACGTATCAATCTATTCCGTTTTGTATGTTTAAAATCTTTCTGTAGTGGGGATTGATCTACTCAATCAAGCCATAGCTGTTATGATTGTATTGAATTTTACAATTTCTAGAACTTATTGGAATTTTGCTGAAATTTGACAATAAGAGAAATAATAGAGCAAGTAAATAGAATTCGAGTAAAATTGAGGTTGTTTGCTTCATCATTCCACAACATTTCCCTGCAGTGTCTTTGCCAATTTATAAAATATTCTAGCTATTTAACTTATGTTTTTGTTATAATGCCTATGCAAATGTGTCAATTTTAAGAAAGACTGCTGATAAGCAGGTCTTGTTTACCAGATGGAGAACATCCGGCAGCGACGTGGCGGTGCACGTGCTGGTTCGGTGGCGGTGCACCCGGCTCATGGAGAGTCGGTGTTGAGCAAGGCAGTGAACTCGGTGTTTGCATTTGTGCGCTTGGCGGAGTTCGAGATCCTTTTTGTGCTGTTCTTTATCATAGCCTATCTCTTCTTTAAGGATCTGGTATGTGTTGGATGCTATGACTCTTTTTCTTGGTTATTCGTTTGTGGATGGATGGAATTGAATTGCGTGGATCTTTGGAATACTTCTCTAGTTTTCTCCCTCATAATTTTTTCTCTCTAGAATCTAGAATTGTTCTGTTAATTGTGTATACTGAAGGTAATTTCAGCACTTTTTGCTAATTTATAGGAGGTTCCTTGTACCAGACATACTGGTAAATAAGGCCCCTTATTTTCTGTCCATGATCATAGGTACTGGTGCAAGGTAGGAAAAGTTTTGGTATATGACTTGTCTTTTGTAATTTGTACTAAGCAGAACCTTTGCTTATTTCAATACCTCAATTGGCTGATGTTCAATTGCAATGAAATTTGTGAGTACCATACAAAAATTTATAGATGTAGGCTTGCGAGCGCTATGGACCTGGCTAATTGGCTTGTACCAGACATCCTTGTTTATTCTTTCCTCTGTTCTTCCATTGAATTTGTTCTTTGCTAATTTTTAACTTATGTGTCTGGACTTTCTGAAACAGACATCTCGGCCAGAGTACAATGATATATTTGTGAAGAAGCCAGATAGAGATGGTTTTTGGCCATTTCCATAGAGGATCTTTGTTTAGATTATTTTTCAGTTGCATTATGCAACTTAATATGGATTTTGATGAATTTGGTTAGCATTTCAGATGAACTCTGTTGTTATTATTTTCTTTTCAAAATCAGTACAAGCTGAATTTGTTTTCAGAGGCAAGTTTCAAGTTTGTGTAAATATAAGAATACAGATTTGTGAGTTCGTCATTGTTCCTTCAGTTTCTTTTTTGTTTAATAGAAGAGACACTGTAATCGTTGTGGTTCTTCACTCTGCTTAATTAAAAGGATTGATAATGACCTAATTTCGAAACAATACAGGATTAGTTAGAAGTTAGCAACCTTCAGTATTCTGCTAAACATTTATGATAGAAATAGTATATGCAGACCAGCCTCCATGAAATCTTGCAATTTTTACTACTAGCAAGCAGAGAAATAAATAACCTAATGTATGCATAACACCATATCTTACAGAGGCATGCTTGCCTTTCAATCGTACCACTGTACCAGCACTGGAGAAAATTGAACTTAGTTGATACGTTGCTTTAACATTTTAGGCCCAAACTTCTTTATCAGAGAGAAATTATCACCCTTCAGTTATCAACAGTGAAAATTAGCCTCTTTGCAATTTGGAGGCAAGCATTTTGATCGGACAGTTCCCATGCCGTGCTGATCCGAAAAAAACATATATCTCAAGTCCCAACAATCCAATGAGTTCTTAATGTCACAAAGCTCAATATAAAATATTAAATGAGATAACCATTTCATCAATTTTCCACATATTATACATAATCACAGGATACTTATTTTGCAAACTTCTATAAATTTTCCATATACACATAACACATGATCCGAGTAAGAAACCTGAGGATAAGAAAACAGTTCCTATTAATTGTAATATACACAATTACACACACACTGTTTTATTGTGACTAAGAGGAGCGTAGATCAATTATTTCAAATCTCATATTAGGGTTGAAGTACACATGGCTACAGCTTTCATAAATTGAACTGCCATCGAGAGTTTCTGAGTGTTGGTGGAACCCACTCTCTCTGCATCCTCTCAAAACATCCATGCCTCCAGGATCAGTCAACCGGAATATTCCATAGTTCCTAGAAAAAACGGAAATTAAGATACTCTCTGCAAAATTAACCCTTGATTTGCTGTGGATAGCATGTAACCTGACGTTTCTTATATTTGCAGCTTTTAGTCCTTCTGATTTAATTGTGAGCGGCAATGATTAACCTTTAGATACTTTGATGGAAAAAGGTTCTTTCTACTTGAATTCGAAGTCATAATGAACAGGTAAGCAAGGAATCAGGAATCTAGCCATTTAGCCATTGTCTAATAGTTCAGGGGCAATGTAGTCATTCTTTACTTCCTTTTTGCTCGCAACTAATTGTCAATGATCAAATGACCAGAATTCAGGAACTTCTGGTCTAAGTAGGTACTAGGGAGTACATGGACTTGTCTGCTCGTTTCTTTCAAAATTTCTAAGATGGATAGAGTTTGAAAAAATCCAACGCACTAACAAAATTGTCCTTGATATTGAATTAGATTGGAAATTTGTTTATGGTAAATGTCAAGACTTGTGGCAAGGATTACGAAAACCCGGTACTACAATACACCAATACAACCAGACTGAAAGCATCAGCTTATGAGACCAAAATAGTTACTTTTGGGAGCACTTCTTAAGTCTCTCCAGGTTATTTTCAACAATTTCAAAAGAAACAAAATATAACCATAATCTCTACAGATAACATGCCTTGTTTGGTCAGTAGGAGCAATTACAATTGCCACTGCTTCTGGTAGCATGACCTGACAAATAAAAACAGAGAGTGATATAACCATGCAGTAATATGTACAAGGTAATACCGTTGAGACTTGCCCCTTGCAGAGATGGAATGGAAGTACAAAATAACTGTTCTAAATTTTTGAACAAAGAAAATTTCAATTTAAACTTCTGTACCTGATAAGAAAATTGAGTGTGCAAATCTATCGACGACAAGAAGCATGTTTGAGAAGGATGTGTCTAGCAATTAAACAAACATATAGAGAATTAACATTCAACCAAATCTATCGAATACAAATTTAGAAGAGTAAAACTTTGCTGCTTAGGAACAAATATAAAAACTTTAAAGAGTTGATCTAATTCAAATAACACCCTCCTATTTTATTGTCTTTGCAAATACACAGAGCTACTCATGATTGGCCCCCAAGACCTAATATTCCTTTAAATAATTTGCAATGAAGGGGTTTGCTCCCCTAAGCCTGAAAAGGATTAAATTCATGCCAAGGGGAGTCCAAATATAAGATCAAAATATATATCTGGGAAGAACAGAAAATACAAATATTCTCCAAATTTAAATTAAACCTTTGTCTCAGCACAGCTATTTTATTTGCCAATATACCAGATTAGAAGGCAAATTGGAATGAGGAGAAATTTTGGTATTACGCAAATTGGGAGGGGTCTACTTTGTACCAAAAGAACTTTATTCGTGGTTAGAAAGGTACATGTATCCATCCACCAGGAATAAGAGACTGCCCTGCTAAAGTTGCATGTATCTCTTCTTCATTTGATGCTTGACACTGTCATAGCCCAAAGGAAAAAAAGAAGCTATAGAAAGCCAATGAAGTAACAATACATGCATGAAAAATGACCAAAGTACCATTCCATCTCACAGTTTATCTGAATTAAATCAGAAACAATGAGGATGATGTCGGTATCTTGTAGCAATATAGAGTCAAATTCAAGGTTTAATTCTCCATGTTTCTATAAGGGTTCTGACAGATCCTTCAGCCTTTAGGGATAAAAATAATACATTTTTTATCTGATTTCAGAAATCTATTTCAAAAGTAAATGGAGCCAATATTGATTTTTTATTTCACTGACATACTGAGTGGGCTGTTGTTTCCTGCTTTGGAACTACCAATGTCGTTACATAGTAAGTCCCATCCTTCTGTAAAATAAAAACAAATTAATGATTTTTTGCCCATGAAAGATTCAAGCATGATTAAATGAAAACTGCAGTAACGACAAATATTTGGATACGCCCCTCACTAAAAGAAATACCCCAAAAAACATACTCCCAGTTCAGCAAACTCTCCCTCTCTCTCTATCTGGTCCCATAATAGTGCAATCAAGTTTTAAATCAAGACAGTCAACCTCAATTGATCTCAATTGTGATTGGAAGGGAGACATACGAACATAAAACCTACAAGAAAATTAAATAGAAAATCTCCAGTTACTCCAAGTGATGATTTTACCAGAGATGCACCAAGAATCCCACATGTCTCCAGATTGCTACTTGTGTTCTCCTTAGCAAGCTCCATGAATTCTTCTATTAATCGTACTGACTACATGAAGAGGGGAAATATGATAAAGCAAAAATGCTTCTATTTTGAATTAGTATGACTTCTATTTAATTCTTAAAAAGGATCAGCAGATTATTGATTTCTAACAAAAACAGCATCAGCAATAAAAACTACAAATTTACAGTAAGAGTTGCAGGTTTCGTAAATATTACCATGAACAAAATAACAGTTTCTATTTGGGTAAGTGACTAAGTGTACATCTTTAAGCATTAAATAGATCATCAAGTAGTATTTAGTTAGGTTCCCTTAAGGCTAATGGTTTAGCAACAATGATATAGCAACAACAACAACAAAGCCTTTATTCCCAAATAAATTGGGGTAGGCAAGAAATGAAATCCAATCTGAAATGAAAATCAATATAAATAATAATAATATAATAAATAGTAAAATAATAGTAAAAATAAAAGTATAGAAATGATAATAACAATGATGATGATAATAATAATAATAATAATAATAATAATACTAATAATAATAATAATAATAATAATACACTATTCTACCAATCATAAGTTTAGACTAATATTCTACGTCGTGGACTGAAGTCGTACAATTATAACACTACTTCAGAAATTTAGTTTGTCACGATTCTGGTACGTGAATCGCTAACTTCCATGCACTCCTGCAACTGAAGAACAACTGACACATAAAAACCCAAAGAAGGATCAAAACAATACCAAGATCCGATACTATCATCCTATATAGGGAAACATAATTTAGAAATTGGAAGCACTCACAATGTGCATGTCATGCAAGTTTCTTGATAAATAGGATTTGCTATGTGAAGAGTCATCCTCTATCATTTTGGAGTCACTGAAATGACTGATGCTAGCCATACATTCCTCATCCTCGATCCATGAAACTATTGATGAAGAAAAGTGGTGCTTTACTGGTTTCCACGAAGGCTCCATCTTCAGAAAATATCTCATGGGTGCTTGGCCTTGTTCCTACAAAAGTACAAGAAGCATTTTTTATTAAATGAAAGAACTGTAAATTCTGAAATTAAGAGTCATCTGCACAGAAGGTAAGACGGCTTTATCATACTTTCAAAAGATGCTCCTGATTTCTCAAAATTTGCCAGTAATTACCAATGTTTACCATATTTACAAGACGAAGGGATTAGGGACTCCAGTACATAAAGGGTGAATTTTGTACATAGAGTTCTAAGTCACAACTGGCCTGCTATTGGTTGTTATTTTAACTCCTTCTACACTAGCAAACAATGAATAATATCAAAGATCGATGGTAAAAAACGAGATCCTAAATAGCCCCAATTAGGACAACACCTTCTACCAAGCCAATAAACAAAAGAAGCAAGAAAACAAGGAGAGTGTTGCCTTATGAAATTTGGATTTGGGACTGTATCAACCGGTGCAAGAAGGGATGCAAAAGGAAATTAATCTGATATTGTCATTTTCTGTCGCAGATAAGCAAAAACTAAAATATGAGGTAACATCAACATATTGGAACCTTCCAATTGAATGTACAGAATGGACCAAAAACAATATTAGACTATTAGCTATTCTTTTCTGTCTAATTGGACTGTAAAGGTCATCAAGAATCACGGTATTTCCCATTTTGCCCTTCACAAGATGGAACCTAAGTAAGATTTGATCGAAGTACTGAAGTTAGGTCTACAAAATAAATATCAGGATATCAGGATCAATCCAAAGCATAATATTAGAAAAGAAAGCAAGTCCAAAGGTTAGTAACTGATTTTCATCATAAATGAACAAACAAATCCAACAATCTAGTATCTATCAGGGATCTATATTTATAGGAGGCTACTACTGCAGATGGGGTTCTATATATCTACCTACAATCAGATATAAACGGCAACTCCTGATACTCTGATAGATCTCATAAAATGGGAGAAATACCTAGAAGAACTCAGCTCAATAGAGATAATGAAGAACAGGATTTCAGAAGTAAACTTACCATTCGCTCTTTCAGCTACTTGATTCGAGATCAGTGACGAAAAGGAAGAGATCAATTATTCATGATTCCACGGCATCATTGGGGAGAGAGGGAGAGGGAGAGAGAGAGAGAGAGAGATTGTGGGGTTTAGCTTTCGGCTGGCGATAGAGACTGAAAGCGGAAAGAGAGAAGTAAGAGAAGAGTGACGTTGAAGAGCGATCTCCTACGTGGCATTCGAAAACGACGGTGCCGCGCCGTACGAGAATTCTCCTAGATAGGATCTCCTGTGCCTCTCTTCCATTTCCACTTGTGTAACTGGCCTCTGCAAAGCGGGGCTTTCTCCCTAATTTACAATTCCAACACTTCTCTCCTATGATCCTATCACATCCTCTACAGGAAATACTACAGAAGAATCCGCTGCGAAAACTTCTTTTCCCAGCCGTGTGATTTGCAGGATTGCATCACAAGAATCATTGTAACAAGAACCGTCTGATCCTAATCCTGTGCTCTACATTTCATTAACGGATCAAATCTGAAAAAAAAATGAAAGGATCCGATCCGAAGCCTATGAAGTTTATCTATTCTGCAGAGATGCAACTGGGCTGGCTATATATGGGCTAACTTAACTATTATTTTTTTTCCAAATCAATGCCTTTTTACAGGCCACAATTTAGAACATATTAAATTTGCAATAAAGTCATCAAGAATAGTCTTGAATTCTTTACCTTTTCAAAAGTCACTTCATCGGCATACATATATGATGGAGCTAGTTTCTGAATTTATGAAAAACGATGAATATAGAAAAAGTATAATATATGTATTGGACATTTCTTCAACAAATAATTTTTTTAATTTAATTATTATTTGTTTTTAACTTATTTTTGATTCGATTATACGTTTTTAATTTTATTATATTATTATTTATAAAAACATTATTTTTTATCTTGTTAGTGGAAAAAATAAAAAATGGTCAAATTATATGCGTTAGGGGATCAAAAGTTGAAAACATATTCTCACATAAATTAATTTCTCGTTTTCGGCATTACAAGATTTGTTTCGGCGAACGAGAAATAGAAACCATTTTGTCATACTCAATTTCAAATACGAAACTTTCGAGATTTAAAATAATGATGAATGTTTTGTTACTTTAATTTATTAGGAAATTGTTGATAATGTTGTGATTGTTAGTGTTGGTGTTCTAGACTCAAATCATATGTTTGATTATTTAGTTTATTAGTGAATGATTATATCATTTTGTTCCTTGAGTTATTATATTTTGTGGATTATCTGGGTTGATGACCTGGATTGTAGAATTCCACCAATGAAATAAATATAATTACTCTTAAAAGTCTTTGATCTTGGTAATTAGCAAGGAACACTAATTGACCAATATAAGATCTGTGTGTCGGATTAGATGATGATCACATTCTACAGATCATATGACAAAGAGTTGTCAATGCTAATCACATAGGTGTATACATCGGGATGTATGGCACTAGACATACCCAAAAATGAAATATCACGTGGATTGTGATAGTGTCATTGATATTTCATTTGTGTCATGAATTCTAGGGTTGAGATGTTTATATTTCCTACATGAGAAATATAAATCGTTAGTACTGTCCAACGCTCATTGTAACTATGAGTTATATAGACAGTTACTGCAATGTTTATAACTTGTGCAGATGAACTATACGCATCAAGATATCATTTTCTTCTATACATGATATAGATGATGATATCTCTGGGCCCCTTGATAAAATTTGTATTATGGGCATGCAATATGATTATATGTTAATCATATCATAATTAAACTTTAGAAAATCAAGAAAGAATAATTAGCAAGGATGACACATTCCTACCTTGCAATTATTTTGATATCACGAGACAAGGAATTGACACAATAATATTTTAATATTACATGATCATGATTTTGCATTGTGCTTTTTCATCTACATCATTTGGGTAATCAATATACCATGACTAGTTGTATCATTGATTTATGAAATTAAAATGTTTAGTTTCATTGCCATAATGATGGGATCCCATAGGGTCACACCATATAAAAGATTAAAAGAAAATGTTGTAAAATAATCCTAGTAATATTTAAAGTATGTGTAATATATTTTAAATGGCTTTTGACACATGAGAGATGCATATAAATTAACATTGGATATTAATTTATATGTTGGCCTTTTAATATATGGATTGTGGACTTAATTAAATATTAATATGATTAATATGTTTAAACCCAAAGCCCAAATATTGGCCATAAAATTGCTGGAAATAATTGATTAATAATGATATAATTAAAGGAGTATTGAAGTATATCATTAAACCTAATCAATTTCCATCAAAGATGAGAGAAACTTTAGGACAGTTTTTAAGGTAATTTAAACAAGATTTTGAAAGGGAAAACCTCAATCATTCTGAACGTATGACCTATGAAAATTGAAGCCCTTTGAGTCTAGAATCCAACGGTTCAAGTTTGAAGTCGTTTGGAGCTACCTACAAAGAGTTATGGCAGATTTAATACCCAAAGGTCAGAATTTCAGCTTTAATACCCAAAGGGAATAAAAAGTTGCTAAGCTAGACAACCCTATTCGATTTGATTTGGAGATCAAATCATAAGGTATAATATTATTTCCTAATTATTTAGGCAAATAAATATTGTCTTCACACTTATAATAGCTAGATCATTTGTTTTGAGATGAATAAAATTTTGTTTTATTCCTTGCTTTCGAAGCATCAAGACTTTCAGTGATGACAGTAACTATTTACGATACTATAAAAATTAAAATGAACAAATATGCTTCGATATATATCGATGACGGGATAACATACATGACAGAAAATAAAAAAACTTAGAAAAGAAGAAGTTTTTATTGTTTGTCATGTATGTCAATCCATCTTCGATATATGTTAAAGCATATTTATTCGCCTTAATTTTTAAAGTATCGTGAATAGTTTCTATAGTCACAACATTATCAATAATATCGTAATAACAGAATCTTCATAATAATATGTTAAATCTCGAAAGTTTCGAAAAGTTTATATTTGTAGTTGAGTATGACAAAATAATTTCCTATTTCTCATTCGTCGAAATAAATCTTTTCATTACGAAAATAAGAAATTAGTTTATGTGAGAATATGTTTTTAAATTTTGATTCTCTAACGCATGTAATTTAACCATTTTTTGTTATTTTTCACTAACAAAATAATGTTGTCGTGAATAACAATATAATAAAAATAAAAGTGTATAATCGAGTAAAAAATGAAGTTAAAAAAGAAAATATTGAAAATAAAAGTTTTATTTGTTGAAGAAAGTCCAATGCATACCTTATACCTTTTTTATATAATGTATCTAAAATCTGGTTATACATTATAAAAAAATCTGCATTAATAAAAAATAAAAACAAGCATTAACAAAATATATTTTCTGATTGAATTGCATAAAAACAGTTAAATAATGTAAACTGACAAACCTAAATCAGGAAAAATATTTGAGAGCTAAATAATAAACTGCTGAAATTTTATAACATTGACAACTCACGCAAAAAAGCACTAGCATCACAACTGAATGTCATATATAAATATATATACAGTTCTTTCATTTCATTTAATTCAGCATTCAAGTATTATCTTTGAGTTGATTTGAGTCTCATCAACCTCTCTTTTTTTTTAGAGACATCAAGATGTGACAGACTTATTAAAAATGGCGTAACGTTGAGAAGTAGGAATAAGTGAGTAGGGATAGCTAGATGAGTAATTGGTGAACAAGTAGGGTAAGCTCTTAACGAGAGCAGCAGTTACAGGCGCGCATCATTTGATAGTTAACAGCAAATTAAATTTCTAAAAAATGACATAATAAACCTGTCAATTCAATGATTTGTGCTATTTTTCCGAGTCATTGCGGTCGCAAACAGTCTCATTGCGGCCGCAATATATCCTGTCAATTCAAATTTTATTCTCTGCAATTTCTAGAAAACAACACAATTTGCACTCTGTTGCGGGTGCAATGACCCTATGTTGCAGCCGCAATACAAATGTCAGTTCAAATTTTGGGCAGCCAGCAATCTAGAATTCAATTCCATGTCAGTTCAATTTGTTTTTGCCTACAATAGTGCACAAAATCTAGTATCTTACGGGCGCAATTAACTTCATTGTCGTCGCAATGAACTTATTGCGGTCGCAATGAGCCTGTCAATTGGTATTCTGATTTTCCAAAAACAGAGCCTGTCATTGCGGTCCTAAAAATATTGCGTCCACAATAGACCTTGTTTTAGCTCAAATTTGCTCTGTTTTGGAAATAAACTTTTTCGAATTTATCACTAAAATTATTGCATGTCTTTCTCAAAAACAACTTTATATGTACAAATAATTGTTCTAAATATTAACAAAACATAATTTTGAATAATATCAATTTCAATTTGTATGAAAAACGACGAATTTGACAAATTTCAAATTTTAGTTCACAAATACTCCAAAAAATAATTATTCACAAAATCAAGAAAGAAAAAAAATGCAACAACTAAAATTCGAAAAATCCAGAAAATCAAAATTTCAAACATGCGCAACGAAGTTGGCTCTGATACCACGTGTTGGACATTTAGTTGGTGCAATTCAATTAGGATAAATATCATAAACCTTTACCTAATCTAAACAATTGCAATTCAATCAAAATATTCACTGTTGCGACATGAATGAGATAAAAGAGAGCGGAAGCAGATTAATTACTTACTTTTCATCTCCTTTGCTATCTTCGTTCTTCAACTTGATCAGCGATGCATATGTGCCTTGATTCGTGGAAGGGCCTTCGTCTTGTGTTCCCGACAAGTCCTTCCAAGCGATTCAGGAGCGCTATCCTTTCTCCAAGCGAGCACGAACGTCTCGACGAAGTATGATCTCTTAATGGAATAGAGGATCAGTAGCTATGCACAACACATGTGCCCTAACAACAGAATTTTCTGCTATCGAATTACCTCTTAACGCTTGGAGACCCGAGTCCTTTTATAGGGGCGAAACTGCGAAAGTGTATCTTGGAAAAATGCAAAATTAATTATCAAATATTCACAAAAAATTTAAAATTATATTCTCTCCAATTCTCTTCCAAATTCTAATATTTACTATTGTAAATATTTTCACGAATTTGGTACAAAAGCTAAAATATCCAATAAAAAAAGATAACGATAAATCTAGGCAGTCAAAATATGCCTTACAGTAAGTCTCTTGCGGCCGCAATGAATCTCATTGCGTCGAAATAGAATTGGCAATTCCAGACTTGGCAAGTTTCTGCCAAGTCTCTTGCGGCCACAATCAATCATGCCAAAGCAGCAAATTTATTGCCATTTTCTCCTACTGTATTGCGGCCGCAATAGATCTTCGTTTGTGCTATTTTGCTTGAGCTTTTATCCAATTTGAGTTGAATTTAGCCCAAACAATATTTCTGACTTTACACTAACACTCATATATAGTTTAATTGATTATAATTAATCTATTAACAATTATAATCAATTTACTTTAATTATATATGCATTCGTGCCCAAAATTATTTAGTGAAATATGTATACTGCCTTGAATATTGAATGAATCACATTTACGGCATTTCCACATATTTCCTCGTAATATTGGTGACAGTACATGACATGTAGTAATCATATAACACGTAGTTCAAACTTAATTTATTGGAATTGACGTCTCAATTCCAACATGAGATAATTTAGAGTGCAAAGTAGAAATAGGTATTTTGTAGAAATTTAAATGCTCCTTGCCCTAGAAGCACCACTTCGCTATCTTTTTTCTCCCTATTTTCTCTTCATCTCCTCCACTCTCTCTCTGAGACTAACGTTTGATATGTCTCTCTCTCTTGCACAATGTCTCAAACATATCGTCGAATGGAATTCCAGCCCGTCAACCCATGCGTGATGTGATAGTACGGTTTGTAATGATTTTGTTTGCCAAATAATCTTAAATCTAGGCGAATGATGTATGTATTTCACTGTTTTATTTCTTTTTATTTTTGGCCATTGACTGAGATAGGTCAAAACTGCGAAAGTAGTTTGAAAGCTAGGTTGAGCACATAGGTTGTTATATGGGTTGATTCATCTTATGCTTTATGTTAGTTAGAAATTGTTGCAAATTGAAGTTTTAATTGCAAATTGAAGTTTTAATGGATTGAACATGTAATATATACATGATTTGTGAAAGGAATTCTTGTAATTTTCAGTTTTTTCCTAATTTTTTTGTTTTGTTGTGCACCGATAGTAGCAAGTTAAACGTTAAAAAAAAATTAAATATTTTTAACGTTTCTTACGTTTATTAAATTCAACATAAGACACGAGAAATTTCTTACATTCTTAAAAAGCAACGTAAGCCGCAAGATAATATTTGAATGATTGTTTAATGCATTTGACAACAAACACTACACAAACTAGCGATGATCACAATCGCTCGACCGCTTATAATATAATTCAGAAAAAAAATTGTATTATTAAGCAGAATCGTTAATTCTTAATCAGACGGTTCAAATACGAACTTCTTATCTCTAACTCTAGAGAATTTCGTTTCCACAATCTTACGCAGAAAAAAATGAACCTCCCACGCCGAACAAGTGTTCGGTTTATACTTTATAAATTATAGTAATACACCAGTTATTTGCCTCAAATCGATCAAAATGTACGTACTTATTTTAAAACAATTCAAGGATTAACCTAAAACGGAAAGGAAGTAAAGTGTAAGTGTAACCATCATTGAGAAATCGCACCATGAAGTGGGAACGAAGGTCTAATGTTTCTCGACCATTCATAGTGGACCTGGTCTAACCATTATTGATCTGACTGTACGAACATCACTATCATACATCACAAGTGGGTCCCATAGGGAACCAAATACCATTTAGTGATATGCACGAACACCTTATCAGTATGCTTATCGAGTTTTGACATGATAAAATATCAATAGGAATATCTTTTTCAATGGTATAAAAAATTGGATAATGGATATACTCTTTTCTTAATCATGTTTCTCAAATTTAAGCATGACGTGTCTACACACTCTGAATCAAACGTCAATCTCATATTAAGATACAAATCATATTCATATTACTGTTATGTAAATATCAATATCATGTTAGAATTGATATAATACTACAATTATATATCAATCAAAAGGTTCCTTAGTCCTCACCATGAAATCAACTTTGCAGGGATGGATACAAATATGATTTGAATTTTAATTATTTGTATCCGAATATAAATATGTGTACTCTATATTTTAATATTGATTACTAAAAATCCGTATTTTTAAAAATAAATTAGATACATAGTATTAATTTTCATTTTTATATATTTATATTTAATATTTGTTTGTTATTATATTGTATTGTAAAAAGGTTACCTATAATATTTGGGGGGAGAGAGGCTGAATAGAGGAGACAAATTTACATCACACTGTGACAAGGAAAGGAAATTTGAAAGAGAGCCCAATACCTCAGGAGCTAACTACTCATTTGTCTTCATGTAAATATTATCTTCAATACCCATTAACTTTCTCAAAATATATATCAAGTTCCAAAAGTAACATAAATGGATAAAACGGAGAATCGAAAGAGAAATAAGATATATATTAAAAAGAAAAAAAGAAAAAAAGAAAAAAAAGATTTGGAAAAAGAAGTGTGAGACATAGCATTGAGTCATACACCGACCATTACCAAGTTCAATTGGAAGGTTTGACGCTCCAACTGGGTGCACAAATTGGGTACCAATAGCAGCCCATGATGACCTCATAATTCCCATTGGGTTATATAAGGATGTGATTAGTCTCTTCCCTGGGAACTAAAACAGAAGGTATACCAGAATCTCTTGCTCTCAAATCCCTATTGCTTTTGGGACCCTGCCAATTAATTGCCTCCATTCCAGAGAAATTCAACATGACAAAGGAGAAGGTTAGCACAAATTCTCTCTCTCTCTCTCTCTCTCTCTATTCGTACTCTATGTACAGATTCAGTATTTAAGAGAAATGAGGTTATTTAGACAATATTCTAGAGTTTTATATTTAGTTGGAAGTTCCATTTGAAAAATAATGCAGGAAGTAAGTGCTTTTGAGCAGCTGAAATATGGTTTTGATCATTTCAAGCATGAAGTCTATGAGTAAGTATTATGGTTCTCTGCTTTCCTTTAACATTTATTTTTCTTTTCTTTTTATATAAAAAGCCTTCTCATCTTTCCCTTAATTCTCATCAATTTATTTTTCCAATACATTTTTTCTAAGAGATACCTAGCTATTAGTTATTTTTTCAACTGTGATCTTAATTATTAGATTTGATCACTAAGTTCGGCTTATATATGAAGTACACGTTTCCTTCTGTTTCTTAATTAGTCAAACTAGTTAAATAAGCTTTTTATTTTATTTTTTTCCAGAAAGGATATCAAGAGATTTGATGAACTAGCCGAGGAGCAGAGACCCAAGGTATCTGCCTCTTTTCTTTTCTTTTCTTTTTTTTTCTTCCTTTTTTTCTTCCTTTTTTGTTATTATTTTCTTACTTTCTAACTACTCCAACTTCCTCTAGCCAATACATGTGGTAGTAATCAATTTCATGGTACTCTTTTTTTCTTCTCTGACATTAACTTGTCTCATTATCAAGAGAACATCTCCATATCAATAAATAGTAAATAGACCTTTTTTTTGTCTTTCTTTTTTACCATGAGATGAGATAACAGCTGCCAAATCAACTCTTGCTAATATGAAGATCAATGTCTCAAGCAATTGTGATATAATTTTATAACTTGTTTGAAATATGAAGAGATCATATTATTTCTTAAAATAAATATCATAGTACAAGATATTAGACTAAATTTTATAATTACTTTGAGCAAATATCGATCTCCGAACATTAGACTTAATTAGGTCTTAGAATTTACTATCTAAACTCAAAATGTGTTCGAATGAAACAAAAAAATGTTTATTATTCTTTTATTTATATAATTCATTCTAGACAAGAAACAAATAAATCATGTATCTGCAGGACCACTTATCTGCATATATGAAATTCCTTCTGATTTATAACGAGGCTGATTATTGACTTCTTAATTAATCTTTTTTACCTAATCATAAAAGTTAATTCCTTCAAAAGCAGGATCATTACAATTTTTATAATTAGTGTGGGAGTTGGTGGGTGTGTATTGCTTTTTTAGAGAATTATAGCTGAGCTACCTGTTCCCATTTTCCATTAGCACAAAAATATATAGAAATATTACAACGATTACAACAAATTAATTAATTTTCAGTGGAACGATATTATTGAATCATTTCAAAATTTGACCATCCTTTTCATAGGTTTTGTTAGCAACACATTTTTAACATGATATATTAATCCTTAGTTACTTTTAAAACTATGCCACACTTTTTTGCTTATTTTTTTCAAGCTGTCGAGAATATGGTGCTTTATACAAACGAAGTTACTGCATTGAATTCGCTCAGAGAACTTTTTTTTATATCTCTCTTAGCAGAATTTGTGAAAAAATGGTATATCAAAGCAAATTCTAGAATAAATAAATAAACATTTGAACAAGTTACTGATTGGATAGAGTTTGTTGACTCATTATATTGTCAACGATGAGGAGGAACAGTAAAAGTTAGCCAAAAAAAACAAGAATATTTTGAACAAACTATTAAATTTGGATTTAGGAACCTCTCACCTTCTTCTAGAAAGAAACATGTTGAAATCTGCCAATTCCATTTGTTCGAAAGTTTGGAATCTCTCACCTAATTTATAATGTGAATTTATATGCACATAAAGAGAATTCAAATCATACCAGCACTCTGCTGCCTGAAATCGAAAAATGTATACTCATAAGAGAACTTGTACAAAAATACCAAGTGAAAGTAAAAAATAAATGTTAGATGAAATATATAAACTTTCGCAATGAATGTTCGATGAAATATACTCTTATGAGGTTGTAACACTTGTTGCAGTTTGTGGTGATCGCATGTTCAGACTCTCGTGTCTGCCCGTCGATTGTCTTCAGTTTTCAGCCGGGAGAAGCGTTCACTGTTCGCAACATTGCCGCTTTGGTCCCACCTTTCTCTGAGGTATGTACTGCTATTAAATACAATCCAGACCTAATTTGCCGCTTGTCGGTGACTTCCTTTTGAGTTTTCAACTCATTTGCTCATGCAAACATAATTCTGACAATCTGATATCATGTGTCTGTAAACAAACACATGTACACTCTTTGTTTAATGTTTAATTAAATCATAATTGCAGAAAAAGAGGAACTCAGGGGTAGGGGCAGCTCTAGAGTATGCTATTGAAATTCTCAAGGTGCTCTCTCTTTCTATTTAGTTGTGTTTAAGATAAAAATTTCCCTGAATTTGAAAAAAGAATTTGAAACAAAAAGTTAGTAATAGTAAAACCTTCTTCGTTCTCAAGTTAAAAATTAATATTAAGTTATATTTACTTTTTTCAATTGTTAAGTATCTTGCAATCGATAAGAGAGAATTACTGAAAAGTGGGAATTGCTAATTTCCCCTAGGAAAATTAAACCAACTGAGATTACAACAGATATAATGATTTAACGTTCCCCAAGCCTCAACCATTACTAATTCAGAAATAGGTGCTAACTGCTAAATCAATTAAACATTTAAACTATCAAGCTGTAAGTAGCAATCGATAGACATCAACTCATCTTTAATTATTAGATTCACTCTATTAATAGTACTACCATATATATCAATCTTTTTCTATTCAAAACATATTTTTTAATCAGTTGAGATTGCAATTGATCAGGTCGAGAACATAGTGGTCGTCGGACATAGCTGTTGTGGCGGAATCAGGGGACTCATGTCAATACCAGACATACCAGAAGACAGTCACAATTGCGAGTATGGATAGTTCTCTTCATAATTTAAATGTCTCTGTGAAATATTGTGGTAGCTACTTGGAAAAAAAATCAGTAGAATAGACCAAGTGAACAGAAACTAATTGCTTATTTGGTTTCTAAACATCATAACAGCATGCCCAAAAAAATGAATAACAATGACATTTTTCGGAATTTGGAAACAGTGATTTCATTGAGGATTGGGTGAAGATTGGCTGGTCGGCGAGAGAAAGTGTGAAGAAGGAGCATGGCACGTTGCCGCTTTCTGACCAATGCAGCTATTGTGAGAAGGTCTCTTTTCTCCTTCCACCAATCCTTTTATCATTATCTTCAATCATATCTGTACATCCTTTATGGAATTTTTTTCTCATAATATTCCCCCTCTTCTTTTTTCTTCTTATTCTAAATTTTTTTGAGAATGTTTGTTTAATGAACTTTAGAAGTACATTATATCCCTTGAGAATGGGAATGTTTGTAGAAAGGTGATTAAAATGATTAAAGAAGAGAAAAATACTAGCTAGTTGGCATCTCTTTAATAAAGAGCAAGAATACATGACAAGTTGACAACCCACTTACATTGATTCCTCTCCTAAAAAGTAAAAAATGGGACAAAATAGCTACTGATTCTCTCTTCAAAGGCATATCAACTAAAAAGAAAAGTCAAAGTTTGTGGAACCAAAGAATAAATGAGGCACTTTTTAGAGTGTAATAGAATAATGGAGAAGAGAATAGTTAGGCACCCACCGTACCAGTACAGCAGTACCAATATAACTTATCTATGTTTTCAAGTTTTCAACATTTCTTGGGTCTGTATAACTTATTTAAAATGAATAAACTTGTGAAAAACATTTTTCAGGCGGCAGTGAACTTGTCGCTCGACAATTTACAAACCTATCCTTTTGTGAAAAAGGCACTGGAGAAGAACAGAGTGAAATTAATCGGTGGCTACTACGACTTTGTTAATTGTGAGATCACAGTATGGGAGCCTTAAGAGAGTGCATCATGTTCACAAAGAGATCGCAATATTTTCACTTTCTAACAATTCAGGGGTTTCTTTTATTGTGTGCTTGATGTCATCTTCTTAATTTTGCTTTTTCCTTCTTCTATTGTTTCTCTACTGTTAGGATACACAGTACAAAATATGGAAGCTTGCATGTCAGTATGACGCGATTTATCCGTAATTGCAAGCCTATGCATACAGTACAGACAGTTGTGTGTTGGTATTTCAGACAGCTAATGATTGTTTTATGAGTCGCATTCTATCAAATATTTTTAGCTTTCATCTTCATTAATTTCCCCTCCTTAATTCGAGAAATAAACACATAATTTTCCCCATCGAAACAGCTCATGTGGCATCCAAAACATGAACAACAAATGAATATGTTCAGTGCATTCTAGACTTCAGTTTGGAGAACAAAGCATCATACAACAAAACACAAAATTATAAACCTTTTTCCTCAAATTAAGAGCAAAACAATCCAATCAAATATGTTTTCTGAATTTCCACATGCTAACCCCAGCTGCTTCGAAGCTCGTCACACAAACTTAGTCTTAGCTCAGATATTTCTCTAAATTATGATGTCATTGATGCCTCTCCATGAGCTTCTCTACCATAATTCTCTGTCGGATGCCACTCAAAACTCAGAAGCAACAAATTAAGGAGTCCATCCCTCCCCCCCAAAAAAAGGCGTTTTTGTCCGAAATTTTTAATAAAAATAAAAATAAATTAATAAAATTTGTTGTTCATTGTTTCCGGAGTTAATTCTCTTCGGAATCACCAAAATAATATTTACAGAATCTGTGATATCAGAGTATCATTGTTTCCGGAGTTAATTACGAAATCACTATTTTCATTATCCGAAAACAGAGTCTCCAGAATAAAGCCAAAATCCAGCACTCCACGGATCAAAACAGAATATTTTATTAATAAAAATATTATTAATAAAATATTTTGGGCCTCATATGAATAATATTAATATTTTTATTAATATAATAACAATGAAAGTTGCTGTTGTTAATATAATAGCAATCCTGGGGCCATAACTTTTTTATTCGAAAGTAAATGTTGGGCAACTCATTAAAATACTAATACGTTAATGAATAAGTTTGGTTATATTCAGGTAAGAAAACTTCGGTCGCATTCGTCGAAATTATAATTAGTCTTTTTTTATCATCGAAAGTTATTGAGTTGTAGATATTCAAGTATACTTTTACTATGTTGAGTCTGTTTTGCGATCAGAGAAACATGCATCTCAAATTTGGCTTCATCTTCAACTTATGTCTTAATTAGTAATTATTTATTATGAGTTTGCGCCAGATTCAATTTTGAATCTCTCATTTCTCCGATCGCAAAACAGACTCGAAACAATGAAAAGTAGACTCGAATATCTACAACTTGATGACTTGCAACAATAAGAAAAAACTAATTATAATCCCGACGAACATGATCGAAGTTTGTAAAAAAAAATGCGTTTTTGTACATAACGGATTACATGGAGTGGTCCTACAAAACAATTTTCGAAAATAAGAGTTCATTGAAATGTGAATATATAAACAAGACTTCATTCTCCGTGAGAGAAATAATTATAAAATAATGTTTATTTAAGTTTCAAAATTCGTTTGTTTTATTGCATTAAAAAATAGACAAAAACTTGGATACTTCAAAAGATGAGCCAGGTACTCTAGCTCATTTGAGCCGTTCAATTAATCAAGATCGGTGAAAAGTAATTTCTTGAGAAATACAAAAAAAATTAAAATTAATTATTTTTCCACCAATCTCTATGAATTGAATGACTCAGATGTGCTAGAGTATCCATTGTACCCATTGAAGTACCCAAGTAATTTTTGCCTAAAAAATAATATTATCATTATTTATTAGTTAACATGAAAGAACTATTTCTATCTATTTTTGTGTTAAATCTCCTTATAATACAAAGGCATGGGGATAATTATGGAAATGTATAAAATAATTGTTCGGTTGTAAGCAGGAAAAATATTGTGGAAATTTTATTTTTCATTTTGACATATTTGATACCATGATTAATCTTTTTGTTTATGGCTTATTAATATTATATAAATGAAAGAATGAAAAATAAGAAATGGTAATTAAAAAAAGGCAGTTAAAACCTATTGTTGTAATCAAACATTCTAAGTATATTACCTGTATTGAAGATAATATGTTATCATTAGACTAAAATAAATAAACAAACTACATTTCGTTTGGAAATATAAAACAAAATTAAATAAATATAAAAACAAAACAAATTAGTTAATTGAAACCAACATGAACATTTTTCTCTTGCACATGCTAGAGATTAAATTCATTGTTGCAATTGAATAACAACAAATTAACTTGCAATCTTATCTACTTTATGTGAAAAAGTTGCAAAAAAGTTTCACTTCAAACTCTGACCTCAATTATTAGATTTAATAGATTAGTTTGGCTTATATATGAAGTACATATTTTCTTCAGTTTACTAATTAGCCAACTAGTTAATTAAATAACCTTTTATTTTTATTTATTTTTCAGAAAAAATATCAAGAGATTTGATGAAGCAGCCTCCTTTCTTTTTTACTTTTTTTTACTGCTATTATTTTACTTCTAACTGTTTTTTTTTTTTTGAGAGTAACTGTTTCCTTTGGGTTCGAATCTTCTATTGCACGGCATCGATCTGTTGCAGCGTACTGGCTAGGTGAACTGCAGGAGAGTTGAGATTTGCAAGCACGAATTTTGAAACATGTGTTGCATTAATCGGACGGCTCATGTCGCGTCCAACGCACGCGGTACGTATAGTGGGAAGCTGAACTTTTACCCGCAGCATTGACGGACGGCTCAGATTTGATTCAGAGAGTCTAATATTATAAAATTTAGCTTGCACGAATTTCGATGGAAATCAAAAGCTGAAATTTGCTGCGCAGCACGTACAGTGTAGGTGCTGCGCGTTAGAAGATCTCGTTCCCGTACAGTGTAGTAGGCGATTTTGTTCCACTTGCTCCAGCCAATACATGTCAGTAGTAATATTCAATATCTTGGTATTTTTTTCTTCTGAATTCAACTCTTCTCATTATTTTTTTCGTATGAGTTCTTTGTTGGATTTTTTTTCATAATCATGAAAAAAAGTAGGAATTACATCTATAACTTTAGTTTTAAAAGTTTGATACCAATGATCATATTTTGTCTGCATTCAAGTTCACATGTGTTGACTGAACGCATGCATTCAGAAATCGAGACTACTCTAGTTGACAAAGCAAAAATTTATCAAGTAATTTGTGAGTTAGCGTTTACGTCTGAACGTGCCGACGTTCAGATGTGAAGTTGGTCCGAAATTTTGCCTCATACTTAATCATTTATGTCGTTTGATTTTGTATCGAGAACGCAACGTTTATTCTGAACGTGAATGCAGGAAAAATAGAATCATCGCTGTCAAACATTTGAAACTAGAATTATGGATGTAATTCTTACTATTTTTCAGGATTATGAAAAAAGAAATTATCTTTGTTGAGAATAACGATACACATCAGAACTAGAATATTTTGACTATTAAGTAATCATGCATGTTTAAGTTTTGTATAATAGCCGTAAAAAGTGAGACAAATATCAAGATAACCTTTCTATGTTGGGAAACAAACTTTAATTATTCTTTTATTTGTTTTTCTCTTTTCATTTTGACCTTGATAAGATATTGATTTGGCGGCTTAAGATGTTTTCTCTTTGGGGTGTAAGTGCCTCCTATCGAGTATTATATATATATATATATATATACTAGTAAGATGGTAACGCAATGCGGTGGAATAAATAATATTTCAATATCTTTCTCGTCTTTCATAATAACGTATATGCAACATTTAATATCTAATGAACCAATTATGTTGATGTATATTTTTTTATATTTCCGATTCATAAACTTTAAAATGGAATTTAAAAAATAGAATAAAATGTGGTCAAGTTTCTTTCTCAAATGTCTATTTTTAAAATATATATTGGTTTATTGCTATATTAATGCATGGTTATAAATATTTGATCCATGCTTTCAAAAATTACACAAAAGATCTTAAATAGCAAGATATATGTCAATAATAAATGCTACGAAATATCTTGTCTTTATGAGAAGATATTACATGCTCTTATTATGATAAGAGAATTGAAAGTCTAAGGGGACTGAAAGTCTAAAATTGAGCGGTTGTGATCGAAAGAAATGAAAATCTCACGTTCTGTATTGATTTGAGAGATGAATAGAGGTTTGGAGTCAAAAACTTCAATCTCCTTTTATTAGTAGTAAGGATATATATATATATATATATATAAAGGCTAGGGTGCTCCATGGAGCACCAAATCGCTTGTGCTCCACATTCGTTATATCCAATTTGAAAATTCTAACGACCGATCCGAACCGTTGAACATGATCTACATATTGAAATCTACTTGGAGATTGAATTTTACAATTTTTTGAAATTTTTTGCTATTTTTTTAAAGAGGTAGAAAAGTTGCTAATCAAACGGTTTATGGACCAACAAAAGTTGCAATTTTCCTACCTCTCTAAAAAATAGCAAAAAAATTCCAAAAAATGTAAAATTCAATCTCCAAGTAGATTTCAATATGTAGATCATGTTCAACGGTTCGGATCGGTCGTTGGAATTTTAAAATTGGAGATATGATGTGGAGCATTAGGGGTTTGGTGCTCCATGGAGCACCCTAGACTAGGGATTTAATAACGGGGCGAGTCGGGTACCCGTGGATCCGACCCGTCCGGATCCACGGATCCACGAGTACGGCTGGGCGGGTATGCATAGGTCCGAACCCAAAACCCCCAACCAGACCCGTGATAAACCCGGGTGGGTCCGGGCGGGTCGGATCCGTCCGACTTTTCAAATTTTTTTGAATATTTTGAATATTTCGAATTTTTGAATTTAGAAATGCACATTATTTTAATATATATATATATATATATATTCGATTTTTTTTGGAATTTTTTTGTATTTTTTTGAATTTTTTTGAATTTTGCACGATTCCACGGGTCGGGCATGGGCGGGTCTTGGGATGGGTCGGGCATGGATCTAGATGGGCACGGGTTTAGATGGGTTTGGAGGATTTGGGGCCAACCCGATCCGTGCTAGATCCGTGGGGTCGGATCCGGGCACGGGTCGAGCACGGGCGGGTAGACCCGCCCGGGTTTTTTTTAATCTCTACCCTATATATATGTATATATATATGTTATATTAAAAAAGAAAAATCATATCATAAAAGATGATTTTTTTAAGGATGTGTCGTCGGGTTAGGGAAAGTCTAAAGGGTCGGACCGGGCTTTACAAGGGCCGGGTCTAAAGGGCCTACGAAAGGGGCGGGTAAGGGCCGAGTCTAAAGAGGGCTTAATAGGGGCTGGGTAATAAGGGCTTTGTTATAAGGAAATATGTCCGGTCCCTCTAAGGCTCGGCCCTTATCAGGCCCTCGGGGTTGCAGAGGGCCGGATCAAGGCCGGGTAATAAGGGCTTTGGTCTCTTTTTTTTAATTTTTTTAATTGTGAAAGAGTTGATAAGGGTCTGAGGGGCTGGCGTGAATAAGGGTTGCAGAGGGCCGAATCAGGGCCGGACGGGGTCGGAGCTTGAAAGGGCCGGGTAAATAGGGGCCTGTATTTTTGGAATAAAGCCCGATCCTTTCAAAATCTTGTTAAGGGCCGAATCAGAGCCGAATCTGACAGAAATTTTACAGAAATCGAACTGAAGGCCAAGAACTTGTGGCATATCGCTACGTGGGGTGTAATTGCCTCCTAGACCCTGCCAAAAGCTCCAACAAAAATAATTATTTGACACGGACAATCAAATGTTAGACTAATAATGACCAGTTACCTCCAACATATATTCGACTGGCAACTCTTATAAATTCTCATATTTTAATTAAGAAGGAAAAAAAAAATTGTAGCTATCTATATATAGGGGCACTCAAATACTGTGTTTTGTTTGGATGTGAACAGTGAACATCTTCCTCCTCTTATCAGTTTTGGTTGGCGTATCAAGAGCACCGTCAAGATTTAAGAAGAAGAAAATTTGAAAACAGAATTTATCATCTATTCATCTACAGTGCTACACCCAAAGAAAATAGGAAGTAGTATTAGAGGTGCTCGTGCTGTCATGCAAATAACGAATACTAGATATCATATTTGATTTCAATTATAATTATTGATATCGATTTTATTATACATATTTAGTTGAGTTATCATGTACATTATTTGAGTTATTATGCATGTTATTTTTTGTAATAAAATAATTATATATGTTGTCGATTTTATTTTGCATCTTTAGTTGAGTTATCGTGTACATTATTTGAGTTATTATGCATGTTATTTTCTGTAATTAATTAGTTATATTATGTTTTGTACTGAAATAATTATGATATAACATGCATAATAACTTAAATAATATGTATTATAACTCAACTAAATGTGCATAGTAAAATCAATATCAATAGTTGATATCAAATATGATATCTACGAAACATTATCCTATAATGAATACTTGCTCTATCTTATCTTTCTTTCTAAGATGAATTCTGAATTACACGTTAGAATTTTGCACGAATATGTTCGGAAATTTAAGGCTTAATTAGGTATGTGATCAGTTTTTACAATTTACTATCTAACTTAATTATGCTTTCAAACAATATTTCTTTCGAAACCAAAAGTATGTTATTATTCTTGATAGAATTCATCTTAGACAACAAGAAAAAGAAAATCATGTATCTGCATATTGAAAATCCTTCTGATCTATAACAAATAAGTAGGGTTGATTAATTATTGACTTCTTAATTAATTCCTGTTACCTAATCAGAAAATTAAGTTAAATTCATTCAAAGCAGGATCATTACAATTTAGAATTATAGTAAGAGTTTGTGACCAGGGTTCTGAAACTCGAAATCGGAAGCGAAAGCGGAATCAGAGATTTATCGGGTCAAGTTGACTCGGTCGATTCGGCTCGGAATCAGAAGAATCGGATCGGTAACTCGGCTCTTTTTGACTCAACTCCTCCTGCACAACCGATCGATATTTCTTCTCTTCTCTTCTTCTCGACCGGCCGACCTCTTCTCTTGTTCTCTGTAAAACTCGGCCAGGAATCGACCTGGAATTGGCTGACTCGGTCAGTAATCGACTCACTCGACACTGTTCTTCCGAATCATTGAATAAAACTCGCACATGCGTGAGAATTAGATAAAAATCGGCTCGGACACGACCGATTCTGAGTTAACTCCACCGACACGAATTAGAATCGTCCGATTTTCAAAACCATGTTTGTGAGTGCGCATGGAGCTGTGCACATTGCTTTTTCTACAGTATTATTATAGCCGCATGAGTGAGCTACCGTTTCCACTTTCCACTGGAACAAACAATTATAAAAATATTACAACGCATTAACTTTCAGTTGAACAAAATTATTGAACCGCTTCAAAATTTGACTATCCTTTTCATACATTCTGTTAGTTACACAATTATGTTTAACATAACTAATGCTCAGTTACTTGCAAAAAGTAATCCCACACTATCTTACTTTTTCAAGCTGTCCTATCTGAGAATATGGTGCTTTATACAAACAAAGTTACTGCGCTAAATTCACTCGGAGATAACTTTTTTTCTTCTCACTTAGCAGAATTTGAGTGAAAAAGAAAATGTCAAAAGCAAGCTCTAGAATAATATTCTGAATCAGGTTCCAAAATTAACATTTGCACAACTACAGCTGGCAACATCGATATGAAACTGATTGAGTTTGTTGACTCATTATAAAATAAAACAAAAAAAAATATTACTAACAAAATTATTGGATTTAGGAATCTGCTATAACGAAAATTTATAGGCCCATATAGAGAATTCAAATTACAGCAGCATTTTTTCTGTCTGTAACTGAAAAATGTCTGCTAGCTGCTTAAAATATAAGTAATAGAACTTATACAAAAATTATCAGATTTTTTAGGAACTGGACAAGGTTAAGCCATGGGAACCCTAATTTATTTATGTAATTCTATCATACAAATGAGGTTATAACACATGTTGCAGACTTGCAGTTCATGGTAAATGTAAAAAATCGGAACTCGGGAGTAGGGACGGAACTCAGTAGGAGCAGCAATAGAGTATGCTATTTAAAGTCTCAAGCTACTTTCTTTTTTCTCAGTAATTCTCAATGTACTGTTATCAAATAAATATTCTGAAAGAAGAACTTGATAAGAGATCAGCTTTTCATTGTTCTCGAGTTAATGAGAAGTAATGCACAGTTTTTTTACCCTTTTTCTCCAATTAACTACCTATCGATTTAGAAGAGGGAATTACTAATTCATAGTTCATTAGATTCAATCTTAGTGTACTGCCATATCATTCTTTTTCAATCCAAACATTGGTTTTTTGTGTTAATCTAAAAAATAATTAATTAGTTGAGATTGCAATTGATCAGGTAGAGAACATAATGGTCATCGAACATAGCTTTTGTGTTGGAACCATAGAAGTTAGTATCTTACGATACGGGATACGAATCTCACGATTCGATACGATTCAGAGACTAAGAGATACGAATCTTACCTGTGTATCTGAGATGGAGTGTATCTCGCGAATCTTACGATACGTGGGATACGAATCTCACGATTCGATACGATTCAGAGGCTCAAAGATACGAATATTACATGTGTATCTAAGATGGAGTGTATCTCGAGAATCACGACGATACGGGAGTACAATATGCATATCGTATCATAGCGTATCTTATTTAGTTGCGATTCATGAACCGTCCAATAGAATCCATGATTTTGCCTCAATAACTGCAAAAGGCCCCGACAATTTGCTTTTCCCTCTTTACAACACTATTTCGCGCCAATTTGTGCAACCCTTTAGAATTATGATAGTTTTTTTTTTTAGTTATTTAGAGTTTCTTTTGTTAGATACTAATTACTATAACTCCTTTTGTTATTTTAAAAATAACTTAGTGTATCTTAACGATACAATACGATACGCGATACACAATACGATACAAAATTCACCGATACACGTTACACTTTACGATTCAACTACTATGGTTGGAACCAGGGGACTCAGGTCAATACCAGAAGACAGTCCCAATTTTGAATATGCATAATTCTATTCTAATTTTGAATGTTTCTGAAAAATATTGTTGTAGCTACCTCAAGTATTGAAAAGAAAAATAACTGCTATATAGCTACCTAATAAAATACATATATATATATATATATAAAGAGAGAAATGCTATGGTGCATTACGAAATCAAAATTATTTTTTGCATCACACTCATTTTAAATTTTAAAATTCAAACGGTCGATTCAAATCGTCCAATGTGATCTTCATATTGGAATCTTACTATAAATCAAGTTTTTCATTTTTTTGATTTTTTTACTATTTTTTAGAAGAGTGCAAAATCATCCGTATTGAATGGTCCTGAACTCATTATATCGGCAGAAAGAGCAAGAAACAGCAAGTAATTTGTATTTGATTTTTTTATCTTAAATCGATTACAGTATGCCTATAATTTGAATAATGATGCTTCTGGAATTTGGAAACAGTGATTTCATTGAGGATTGGGTGAAGATTGGTTTGCCGACAAGGGAAAGTGAAAGGAGCACGGCATGTTGTTGTTTTCTGACCAATGCAGCTATTGTGGAAAGCTCTATTTTCTCACTCCAATCCTTCTCAACAATTTAAATCTTATCTGTACATTCTTTTTGGAATTGTTTTCTCATATATTCCCTTCTTCATTTTGGTCCTCATTCTCAGAAAAGTAAGAATGTCGGATTGCTGGACTTATAGAAGCATATTGTATCCCTTGATAAGGAGACTTTTCAAGAAAGGTGATTAAAATGCCTTAAGAAGAGAAGCACTTGCTATTTGGCATCTCTTTAGTATACATGACAACCCACTTCATTGATTCCTCTCATTAAAAATGGGTCAAAATAGCTGTTGATTCTCCCCTAAGAGATACCAACTAAAAAGAAAAGAAACGTGGAACCAAAGAATAAACAGGGCTATATGTTTAGATAACAGTTAAGAGAAGTAGAATAATGGAGAACAGAATAATTAGGTACCGGCCGTACCAGTACCTGTATAACTTGTATATGCTTTCCTTTTTCAGATTTTGAACATTCCTTGGATCTAAACAACTTATTTAAAATACATAAACTTGCCAAAAAAACATCTTTCAGGCAGCGGCAAACTTGTCCCTCGACAATTTAAATACGCATCCTTTTTTGTTCAGAATGCCAAGTAGAAGAACAGCGTGAAGAACTGAAGATAATTGGTGAAATTTATGATTTTGTCAATTGTGGCGTCACTGTATGGGAGGCTTCATCAGATTTGAGGAAATAATATCACACTGTGTTCACTTCATAATATTTCATGGGTTTCTTTTATTGCGTGCTTCATGTCACTATTTTCCGTTTTGTATTTGTTTCACCAATGTTCAGATACGAAATACAAAATATGGGTCCGGATGGTCTACCGCGCAGCACACAGTGGACGGTCCGGATTTTTTGTGTTGCGCGGTACAACCGATCCAGATTTGATTAGAGGGGTTGGGTTTTACAAATTTGTAAGCACGAATCTCAAAGTAGTTTGAAAGCGCCACAGTTTCTGTGGTGCCTGTGTTGCGCGATAGATGAACTCGATTACAAAATATGGAAAGCTTGCGTGTCAGTATGAACAAACTTATCTGTAATTGCATGCCTATGCATACAGTACACTAGTACAGGCAGTGGTGTTGTTATTTCAGGCAATTAATGATGGTTTTTGTGAGTCGGCAATGTATAAATGTGTTTAATGTTCATATTCATTTCCCTCTTTAATTTGAGATATTTGATGTTGGTTGAATATTTTTTTTTGATTCATTATTCGTAGATTTACGACACACACTCACAAAAAAATCAGAAAATAAACTTAAAATTTTTCCTAAAATATCTTTTACCAGAGTTTGAATCTCAAACCTCCAATAAATGTCTTGTATCTTATCACTATACTAGATAAAATTTAACTTAATTGAAAATTAAGAGCATATATCTAATATTCAATTAAAGGCGGACATAGAAAAAAATCTTTCTAATCATCTAAGATGAGATATCCAATACTCGATTAAAGTTGGATATAGGAAGATCATCTTAATCATCTATTGTTGATGGAACGATAGTGATTATTAAGATAGTGATTATTAGACATTTAGACTAATAAAAAAGACCAACAAAAACTAATTAGCTGTGTTTGGCTGATTCGCATAAACTACTTTTTTTAAAATGAAAAAGTACTGTTGACAGTACCTAACTAAATAAAATATGTAAATAGGAATACAGGAATTAAGGAAAATTTCTTTTTCATTTCTTGTTTTTTTACTTTTCTGCTTTTTGCTCTTTCCGTTTACCCTATGTAATTACCAATAATTTTTTAATGAGAATTTGAAATAGGCTAAGTCTACTTTCCTCAACAACAAAAAGAAAAGTACTGATCTATTATTCTCATTAGGGCCGTCAAAATTACAATGAGCAAGTCATATTATTTAAAATGGTCCCTGTATATCTAGGCCTCCCCCTAACAATATCCAAACCAAAGAAAGAAATGTATCTGCCGATCCTTAATAAGGTTCAACTAAGGCTACATAATTGGAAAGGAAAAATTTTATCGAAGGGAGGACGATTGACACTGATCAACTCCACAATTAACTCTCTTCCACTACACTACATGCAAGCAATCTCATTACCAACATGGTTGCTTAAACACATTGAGCGTATCAAAGCACGCTTTCTCTGGACAGGGGAGGATGTCCATGCCAAAGGCAGACACTTGGTTAATTGGGCAAAGGTTTGCCTCCCTACGAAAAATGGAGGACTGAGAATTCTTGACCTACGAACTCTAAATACATCACTACTGATGAAATGGATTTGGGAGATCTACTCAAATGATCAATCGCTATTCCCATCCTTCGTAAGGACAACCTACAATATTCCAGACCTGCGTCAGGAGAGTAATCCTTTGTCGCTTGGCAACATACCATCCTTTTTTCTCAGAGATATACTCTCTCTCCTCCCAATAGCCAAGGTAGCCTCTTCAACGACAAATTCGAACCCCGAAATAGTATGGAACTGGTCCCCGTCTGGAAAATACTCGTCAAGATCTACTTATCAAATGCTGATTCACCCGGGGACATTATCACCCACATATGAAATAACTTGGAAGACAAAGGCTCGTACAAAAGTCAAAATCTTCATTTGAACTCTAATTCAAGATAGACTACTGACTAAACAAGTCCTGCAATCCTAGGGATACCTCCAAAACGGCACATGCGTAATGTGCAACACGACAGCACTGGAAACTTCATCACACCTATTCCTAAAATGCCCAACCATCAAGCAACTGTGGACAGCTATCTCAGGATATGCGATTCACTCAGAAGACGAGGTCATCTCATTTTGGCTTCGCAACAGGAACTCCAGTAGCTCACTACAGCGCAGAGCTTGGGACCAACTGATGCACGCCACATTATGGTCCATATGGAAGGAACGAAACAGACGAACATTCGGCAGCGTCTCAAGACCAATGAACCTTACAATCATTGAAATATCTAAGGAGAACGAAAAATGGACTTCGGCAGCGAACATTCTCAATGTAGTACTAGAATAGGATGCCGAAATAGCGGAATGTAACTAGGGACAAGATTTCCCCACCCCCCTTCTTCTCTTTTTTCTTTCTTTCTCTTCTCTTTTTTATTTATCAATGTAAATACCAAATAATTTTTAATGAAATTCTAAGTAGGCTAAGCCTACTTTCCTCACAAAAAAAAAAAAAAAATGGTCCCTATCGTTTCAATTCGACCCATCCTTTTTAATCTGACATCCACATGAGAATAATAAGGTACTCCTTTTCATCGAAACTAATAGCAAATTTGGATC
>CAXKVX010000367.1:0-30986 GCA_964058865.1 Eleocharis quinqueflora
ATTCCCTTCACTAGCATTGAATGGGAGAGGAGATAAACTAGAAAAAAACATGAGTTGTGAGAATTTGTAGGTTGGACATCCATCAAATTAATTATAATTTATAACACAATCCTTTTCTTATAAACTTCTAGGTTTTTCTTGGTCATTTGAAATTATAGTTCATGGCCGTTTCAAATTATCTTCATTGAAATGCCTCTTGATCCGGTTTGCAGTAGCTTTGTAGGAAAAATGGAAAGGAAAAATAGGAGATGCCTTTTGTAAGAGGTCCATGTTCGACATTCCTCTTATTAATTCAAGCAATGTAAGTGAGCGAATTTCTGAAGCTTTGGAATTAAATTCCGTTTTCTTCATCTGTGTACTGTTCCTAATTCACTTTTTGTACCCCTCATTTTTATATATTGTTGTTGCTCCATTTTTTCTTTTTTTTTCCTGCTTTGTGCTCATATATATGTTGAGTCTGATATCACAACTTTGAAGAAATTGGAGGAATGACACGGAAGATATATGGTTGTTTACTTATTTTAAAATGCTTAAATATTCACCATTAGAATTTTATTTATTACCGTGGAAGGAAAATGACTTGTTTCGTGAATTCAACCACGGAGAAGACTACACAGAAACACTTACGCAACCGCTCTCGACACAACAAATGTTCTTTCACAACAATGCTTTTTCCATAGACTACCACAAAAAAAATTTGTTTCCGTGGAATTAAGCACTAAATTGCTTCTACGAAAATATTCGCCTTAGCGCATCTGTCAAAATTTTCGATGTTAACACAATGCTTTTCCAAGGAGTTTACCACGAAAATAATTATAACATCCTCATTTTTGTTATCATGGTCCCCATAAAATTATCCACGGAAATAACCATATTATTTCCATGAATAATATTTTTGTGGTCATTTTAGCATGAATCATTATTTTTATAAAATTATTTGTCTTCATACTTTTTTCTATTATTATGTCCAATTCTGGATTTATTACATTTATCAAATAATATTATAAATAATATAAATAATTTGAATAGCATTAAGTTGTCTTAAAATATAAATATACAAATACTGTCTCAAAATATACATGTACCAATTCTCATAAGCTACACAAAATATTCCCCTATAAATATGTTAGATACAATAATCCATCTAAAGAGCTAAGATTGTGACAAATATAGTTGTCCTTGGTTACATGTGTCAACATTAGCGGATTGAAATATTCCGATGACATACAAGACCCGTTCAGTTGATCCAGCCTCTGAAGTATTGCTGAAATGTTCACATCAAATCTACATTATAAATGAGCTACACTTTGAGGCAGAAGAATTCTGCACATGATACTTGTTTTGGAGGAAACACATGATGCATTTAGTACGTTCTTCTCTGTCCGCTTTGTTCGCTATGTTCATTCTTATGTATGTCTTTATATTTAGATCTAAATTCTTTTTATTTAACTTTGCAACAAACTGCTACAAAATTTATAATATAAAAACTTGCAACATAATTGTTGCAACAATTACAAATTTTTATATTAGAAGAATATAATCTATCTATTGTTATCTTCAAATTTTTATATTTAAATTTGCTGAAAAATAGCAGCAAAATTTCTTATATAAAGACTTGCAATAAAATAATAAAGACCTGTACTAATATAAATAAGTTAGTCCTAAATATAAAAACATACAAGAAAATACAAAAACGAACAAAACAAAACATTAATTTTTTTGTCTTCTAGTGAGAGACATGTAAAGACTCTTAGTATCCCTTTGAATTATTAGCCTATTTGGGGAACATATAATTAATAATATGTCATTTCTGTCATACATTATCTGAAGCAGATACGGCTCCATAGTAAACAAAGAAAAATAAATCTTTTGAATTGAAATAATAGAAGATCTGATTGATCAGACGTGCCTTGGATCATTCACAATGGATATATCTCCAATTCTATAATAGGTAATAAGGGGAACGTATAAAAATGAAATCTAAAGAATTCACACTATGTTGTCTGTACAAAAGATCAAACATCAATCCATATACATAGCAGTGTGTGTGTGCGCGCGCGCGCACGCGGTTGTTAATGGAGTGTATGGTCATGACTCATGACTGCATTTCATGAACAATACATAAGCAAAGCCTACTTAAAGTGGTTCAATCAAGACCGGCAGTTGTCTCATTAGCCGGCGCGACTTTTGCGCGGCACATCGGGCATGTGGTATGCGAGCTTAGCCAAATGTCTATACAGTCAACATGAAACAAATGCTTACAAGCAGGTAGGTTTCTCACCATCTCGCCTATCTGCACCGTCCCGAGACAAATCGCACATTGCACCCATCCATTTCCATCAATGCCATTACTGCTCTCTTTGCAATACCTCTGGTACCGAAATGTTGGAAGTGCCGCAATGTCTGAAGCTTCAAGCCCTGTATGTGCTTCTTCAACTACAAAAGGGAGACTAATTGGTATCATGTGCGACATTTGCGCCGATCGCCATAGCCAATGAAGGTATAGCGAAGATAAAAAAGCAGCGGCGCAGAGGTATATCGAGGACCAAACAACACCAGCAAAGACAAACAAGAAGAAAAATCCGGAAAGAATTGAGATTGTGAAGACGAAAACGGTGACACAAATGCCTCCATTTAGACATGAGGTTCTCACTCCTCGGATATATCGGATGCTGGAATTCAACATGGGTAATTAATTCTTAGGTTTCGATTTGGTTTTGGTTTGTTAGTGTATATATATATATATATATATATATATATATATACGCAGTCGGGAGGATTGGTTGAATAATGATATAAGCAACTACAGGGAAATGAATTACTCAGTTCTTATAGACATAGCTCATGATAAAGACTGTTTTCCTTCTCTTTTTTTAAATTTGATGACAGTTGAATATAATTTGTTTGCGATTGCATAACTTGGGAAGAAATATCAACATATATTTTATGCTCTGATTTAAAATATATGTGGTTAACTATCTGCAGGAAAGCAATCTTAACAATAATTAATTAAGATCCTTAGTAATTAGTCGGCCCCACTGTATATTTTATTTCGGGCATTTTTCAAACTTTGAAGTTTAGTTTGAGCAAAATATAGGTGATGATCATATAATATTCTTCGTTGAAGAAGCAATCAAATATATATAAAGAATGTTGATTATACTTAGAAAGTTCAATTAACATGAGTCGATGTTCACTTCAATGATCGATCTTCAATATTTGCATATGAATAAACTTTTGATCTCACATATTTCCATTTCTTTATTTATTATCTCATTATATATTTTTTTGATCTAAAAGTTAGCCTAAGCCCACCTATTTCGTTGAACTAAGAGCAATATGTTCTGACCTCAATTAAATTATTAAGCGGAAATTAGGAAGAGAAAAAGTTGGGATTTGGAAATAGCTTTATTGATACTAAAGATGAGAATTACAGATAAGAGTTTCATAAAACTGAATGCATAGTCCTATCTAATCGACTCTATTGTTAGAGGTGGCAGAATTCGATTCGATCCGACTCCGATCCTACTCAATTTTTTGACAAATCAAACTATTCGAATCCGACCCGACCTGACACGATACGATCTGTAACCCGAGATGAAGCGACACATTAGCGACCCGAACCCGAGATGACCCGTAACCCGAGATGAAGCGACACATGAGGACCCGAGACAACCCGTAATCTGAGATGGAGCGACACATGAGGATCCAAATCCGATCCGACCCGACTTGACCTGATACAACCAATAAATTGATTTAATCCTATCTTGCCTACACCATAATCTAATTTTACAAATAAATTAACATCAGAGGAAGTCAAGATTTACTAATAAAATTCAATAACGCGACTTGATCTTGTCGGATTGAACTTAAAACTCAAAATAATACTTGAAAGTTGTCGGTGCAACCCGACCCGAACCCAACCCGACCTGACCCGACCTAACCCAAGACCCGAAAGTTGTCGATGCAACCCGACTTAAAACCCAACCCAGTCTCGCCTGACTCGACCCGTCACCTGAAAAAGATCGACATGACCAGATCCAAAATCCGACCTGACATCACCCGACCCGACCCATGACCCGAAAGTTGTCGGCACCTGACGACCCGAAACCCGACCCGACCCCAACCCGACTATTGTAGATAGTCAAACTAACCCGACCCAAACCCGCCCGACCGATCCTCTATCTATTGTCCTTATCTAGACAAAGCAATTATAATTGAGAATTTTAACTGAAAGTTATAATAACAAAAGATGAAAGACAACAACAGTAGCTGCAGTTAATAATCTCTTCAATTCCATAAGGAATTTTTGCATAAAGGGCCAGAGAAGCAACTATTTTAACAGATAGGACCAACTGCCCCTTAAAAATTTCACAGAGGACCAAAAGCGCAACTAATACTTGTGTCCCTAAGCTTTTTTAGGGAAGCAATTTAAATTGAAAAAAATACATGGGAGTTGGAAAAATTGAAAAAATTTAGGGGCGCAAGTAATACTTGCGCCCTTGACCCTCTGTGAAATTTTTAGAGTACCATTGACCCTATATGTTAAAAATGTTTGTTCTGTGGCCCTCTATGAAAATTTTCATTCTCTCCAATCTTAGTACATTCTCTCCAATCTTCCCTTGCACTATTCTTCCATTCTCCTCTGTTTATTCTCTCCGCTTAGTTCTTAACTGGACGGATGTTGGTTTAACGTCACTCTCTGTTTTTTTGATATAACGAGTTTTGGGTTGTTAACTGGTTCAACTGCTAGGCCTCTTCTTCAACAGCTATAATCTCTTCAGCTAACTCAGCAGTTGACATTACCTCCTCCTCTAAAACTGACTTGTCCTGAAGTTGATTCAATGGAAATTGAGCCTTGAGAGCATCGTAGCTTTCCCATGTGGCATCTTCATCAACTAAATTCGACAATTTCACTAAAATCTCAGGTACTGCCTCGTTTCCTTTCTTAACCATCCTCCTTCTTAAAATGACTATTGGCTCAATCCTATTTTTTCCTTGAGGATCAATTAATGGCAATTGAGCCTTAATAGTGGTACCAGCACCCACCTTCTATTTCAATTGGAATATATAGAACACTAGGTGAATCAAGGACCCATGAGGTAGATTTAGTTTATAAGCCATTGCCCCTACCTTTTCCAATATCTCATATGGTCCATAATACTTTGGCCTTAGCTTTTGGCAATCATATTTTTTCCTTCACACTTGCCTATAAGGTTGTAACTTTAAATACACTCAATCTTCATCATGAAACTTTTTTTCATTTCTATTTTTATCAGCAAAATGCTTCATTCTAGATTGAACTAACTCCAATTGTGCCTTAAGCATTTTCATTGGTTCTTGTCTCTCAGCCAAAATACCATCAACAACTTGATTGTTACTCCTTGGTAGTGAGCCTAAGGGTAGTTGTGGAGGGGGTACTCATTGAGAGCTTCAAAAGGAGTAACCTTAATACCTGTATGGTAGTTGATATTGTACCATCACTCAACTAGTGAAACCCACTTGATCCATTGTTTTGGTTGTTCATGTTGGGTTACGAACAGTTCAAAACCCGTCAATTGATCTAAGCAGCGGAAAGACCGTAAAACAAAAATTTTACGTCTGACTTAAGCTGAGGATTAAGCGGGGTATGTCGGATAAACCACAGAGGATGTCCACCTCCCGTTTATCTCTAACATCAAAACCCTACTTAATCCCTAAACAGATTTATTCCTTAACTGAATTCTAAAACTTTAATCTACTTACAAATTAAATAGATTAATATAACATTAATACCTTAATCCAAATTCGAATTGGACTGCAGAAGACTCGGAAGGATGACCGGAGTATCAGACGTCTGATACCTCTACCAGATGTCCACCAGGACGACCAGAGACCGGCTTACTTCTTCTGCCAGAAATACCGAAAGCCGCGATATCCCGCAAAAACACTATTCACCGAGATACGGACTAAATAAAATATCTTCGTGAATCGCAGTTATCCAAAATATGGAATACCGCTCTGACACAAAAATACTATTTTCCGAATCCCGTAAACAACCGTATACGAGAAAGAGAGAAAGTATATTTATCGATACGAATTCGAATTAACGAGTCCGAGTCGATTTTGGTGCTTCTTTCTCTCTCCCCCTACCCCTCTATTTATAGGAAAATGAGGAGGTTACATTTTTACAAATAAACCCCAGGAAAAAGTGAATTTCCAAAAATACCCTTAAGGATAAGCATGATGACATGGAATTTTTTTTAATTAAAAAATTCCTTTATCCAACATGCCAAAAAAAAATTTTATTTATTTATTTATTTATTTATTTATTTTTAATTACGATTTTAATTAATTTTTAATTAAGGTTTTAATTTGATAATGACTTTCATCCCAAATTCAAAACCATAATCTATAATTAAAATCGAAATTAAATATATATAAATATACATAAACATATAATTGTTCTCAACAATTATATTTCTCAGGGTTTGGTATTTGTTTGGTTGCGGTATGATTATATACAACGTATCGTATACGTCTATAAATCCAACCGTTGTTTTTGCTTGTCATCTTATATGACATATATAATTTAATCATATCATATATAATTAATTATAACCATCTTAATATCAATTATAACTATTTATAATTAATCATTAAGATTCTCTGATTTAGCTCCTATGCGGTGTGACCCAATAGGATCTGTGTTATGTTGGTAAATAGAATTAAAAACCATTTTAATTTCTATAATCATAGGAGGCATCTGACATCTGTGCTATGACCATCCAATTACACAGACGATGTTGTACTTATGCAATATCACGATCCACTGAACATTTTAGTCGTGTTAATTCTTTCGTCTCACAGTATCAGATTAGTTTCAAGGTAGGTGTGTCATCCTTGCAAACTTAATCTTTTCTCGAACTTGAGCAAACTTATCAAATATAATTACTCTTGTAATTATACCGCATGCAGATAATCTTACTCTATCAAAGGGCCCAGCGATACTGTAACTCGTATCAAGATACGAGGGACAATAGTACTTTCAGTAAACCATCAGTACCTCAACTAAGCTATGTATACCGAAAAGCTACCGTTATGACTGCGTTTTACCGACAACGTTAGATAACAATCACACATACACATCTCTTAGTAGGAAAGATTAATACCTCATACTTTAGAACTTAACACTGAATGAAAACATTAATGACACGTACACAATTCCATTTAATGTTTCATTCGAGGTCTGTCAAATACCATGTTCTTCTAACATGTATTTATGTGATTAAAATGACATCTCATGTCTATGGTTTGTAAAACTTAACCATCTTTTAATCCATATTCTAACCTTATAACGGTAAGCTAGTGTTCCTGCTAATTACCTTGGTTAGAGACTTTTAAGAATATATATATCATCTGACATATTTCATAATCTTTCACATTAGTTAGTACAATATCTTTCAATTTAGGCTAGTAAAATAGTTTCTTGACCCTTTCATATGTACCCAATATTCCTGAATGCCCTCCTATACTAGTGTCATGCAAGATTTGTGCATCTTCTCCCTCCAGTTATCCATACTTTTCACATATATTCTTCCCATTTTTTCCTAATTGTACCTTGAATGACAGTAATACCATCTTGTACTATGCCTCATTTTCCTTGCTCAATATTTTCTGAGACCACAAATCATCTTGATAACTCTCATGTAATTCTTGTATCCAGCTGGGTAGCAATTCAGTGATTATCAGGACCTCCAAATTCCCTTCATGTGGTCCTATTTTGGATAGAGCATTTGTTGCTCTATTTTCTACACCCTTCTTATGTTGAATTGTATAGTTCAACCCAAACAATTTGCAAAGTCTCTTGTATTGCAATGAATGAGTGAGCTTTTGCTCAAGCAAATGCTTCCAGCTAATGTGATGTGTCTTGATGGTAAAATGAGATCCTTATAAGCAATGTCTCCATTTACTTACTGCAGTCAATAGTGCTAGCAACTCCTTTTCATAGGTGGACAAACTTTGATAATGCTTCAAGCTAATGTGATACCTAATGCCTTACTCAAATAGGAAATTGGTCTTCCTTTTTTTGCATGAACACTACACCAATACCCTTATAACTAGCATCAGTTTCTAGGGTGAATGGTTTTGCAAAGTTAGGCATTGCTAATACTGAGGCTGTTGTCATTGCTTCTTTTAGTTGATCAAATGCTAATTCAGCTTCCTCACTCCACTAAAAAGAATTCTTCCTTAATAAGTTGATGAGTGGTTTCCTAATTAATCCATAGTCCTTCACAACTTTTCTATTATCTATTTAAACCAAGAAAACCTCTCAACTCCTTAACTGACCTGGGTGTTGGCCAATTTTGCATATAGAATCAATCTTTTGTGGGTCAATTGACACCCCTTTAATTAGTAGATATGATATGACTCAAGCACTCCACATACCAAAATCACACTTACTTAATTTACCACTAAGTTGGTTTCCCCTCAGTTTCTACAACACTAGAGCTAGTTGGGATAAATGTGACTTGAGGTCTTTACTAGTAAATGAGTATATCATCAAAGAACACCAGCCCAAATTTTCGTTATATGGCTTAAAATCCTGATTCATCAAGGCCTGAAAGGTTGTTGGGGGCATTGTTGAGACCAAAGGACATCACCATGTACTCATAATGTCATTCATGTGTTCTAAAAGTTGTTTTCATCTCATCACTTGGATACATTCTGATTTGATGGCCATAAATCAATCTTTGAAAAATACAAAGATCCATGTAATTGATCTAACAAGTCATCAATGATAGGGATTTGATATTTGTTTTTAATTGAGGGTATTTAATTGCCTATAAGCAATGCATAACCTCCAGGTACCATCTTTTATTTTTTAACTAACAAGACAGGAAATGCAAATAGACTAGTTGAGGGTCTTATAATACCTTAATTAAGCATTTCTTCAATGATTTTATGTAGCTTAATCTTTTGAAAGTATGAGTACCTATATGGTCTTAAGTTAACTGGTTTGACATTAGGAATGAGAGGTATAGTATGACAATGATCCTATGTGGTGGTAATTGATTAGAGGTTAAAAAGCATCATGTATTGAGCCAATACTTGCGCTTAATATCAGGTGTTTGTGTCTTAGCTTCATCTTCAACCTCACTACATTTATATTTGAGCCATTAAAATCTCACTTTCTTCTTTGAGTTCTTTCTTTAAATGGAGTTCATTACACAAACTCACATGGGCTTCCTCCTTCTGCACTTGAAGCCTAACTTGTTTCCCCTTCTTATTAAACTCTATCCATTTACTGTCCCAATCAATCTTCATGCGACCTAATTTGGTCAACAAATCCACCCCTAATATGACATCATACTCCTTAATTGGCAGTAATCTCAGATCACTAATGAACTCTTGATTTTGAATTGAAAAGCTAAGTGAAAAAGCCTTTGGGTCAGTTACCATTTTGTTGCCATTAGCTACCATCACATTCACTGCATTGTCTCCACAACCTCACATTTCTGACCAATCAAGACTGATGGATCAATGAAAATGTTAGTACTACCACTATCCACAAGTGCATAAACTGGTGTAGAACCACCTTTCCTTTGAACCTCATGGTATTGATAGAAGGAGAGATATCATATGTTATTTGCATTGAGACCATAGCTTCCTCAGCATACAACTCATTTTCTTCCTCATTTTCTGGCACACTATCCTCAACCTTATTGTCTTCATGCTCAATTAACATCTGAACTATAACCTTACACTGGTGATCAGAAAAGTACTTTTCTCTACACTTAAAACATAAATCTAAAGTCCTTCTTTGATCCATCATGCTATTTCTATTGTTATTGACAATCTTTTCTTTAGCCACAATAATCTTAGCCTTTTCAGTATCCACCTTTTGAGAATTAGAATTGTAACTAGAGCAAACTTGTTAGCACCTTTAACCCTTCTGATTGACTCTCTAGTGCAGTCTCCATGTGCAAGAAATACTCAAAAGCATCTTTCAAGGAGGCCCGTTTAAATGCTTTCAAGTAAGATTTAAGTTCCTCCAGACTACTAACATAAGCATCAATGAAATCAACCTCTAAAAAATGCCTATTCTCAAAATGGTCCATGTATGATTCTTTGGTACGTACCAATTTGATTCAAGCCTTTAAACTCCTTCATAGAATTTTTAACACTATTCTTGTGAAACCTCTTAAGCACTAATTTGGTGAGTTGCTCTCAATCTAGTAGTTCATGTTCAGTAAGCAAGTCTTCATATCACTCACTGGCTCTAACTCTAAAATGCAAGGTGGCATATTTGGATCTATACAGATCTGACACATGATAGAGTTCAATGTAGAAGGTACATGTTCTTATCCACTCAAGTGGATTACTACCATCAAATGTTGGACAATCTGATCTAGGTAATATGAGTCGAGTTTTAGGATTATGAGCAGCTTGAGCCTCTCTTTGCTTCAATTTTTCCATTTCAAGAGCAAATCGCCAATCCACATCTTCTCGTATCTGAACTAGTTGAATTCTAAGGTCATCCATGACTTTGTTAGTTCGTGTTTTGAGCATAAATTGTGTGGTTTAAACCTGGTTCTGGGATCCCAATTGTTATGACCTCAATTGGATTATTAAGCAGATATAGGGAAGAGAACAAGAACTGAGATTTTGAAATTGCTTTATTGGTCCTAAAAATGAGAATTACAGATAAGAGTTTCATAGAACTGAATTCATATCCCTATCTAATCGACTCTATTGCCCTTATATAGACAGCAAGTTATCGAGAATTTTAACAGAATGTTAAAATTGTAAAAGATGAAAAGCAACGACAGCAACTGCAGCTAATTACAATCTCTTCAATTATGTAACAAACTCAGTACATCATCAATTCTATGTGTAACTTCACTCTCTGCTTCTACTGATACAATGGGGTTTTGGTAGTTAACGGGTTCAACTACTAGGCCCGCTATATCTCTTTCCGGACCATCTTGGCTCTTGTTTAGTTGCCTCTTTTATCCCTATAGCCTTAAAAGTTTTGTATACTATGTTTCTCAAGCATATTGCATTCTTTTCTCACCAAATACCCTTAAAACTGCTCCATCCATTCTACAATAACAGTCTTTAGTGAACTTTCAACTGTTATAAGTTTTCTAATATGTCTCCTTCAAGGTATAGCGCAGACAAAAAAGCAGCGACGCAGAGAGGTATATCGAGGCCCAAACAACACCAGCAAAGACAAACAAGAATAAAAATTCGGAAAGAATTGAGATTGTGAATACAAAAACGGTGACACAAATGCCTCCATTTAGACATGAGGTCCTCACTCCTCAGAAATATTGGTTGCTGGAGTTCAACATGGATAATTAATTCTTAGGTTTCGATTTGGTTTTGGGTTATTAGAGCATCTTCATCTCTGAAAATTTTGAAATTTCTAAATAATTGACACATCAGTTTTAGAAATTTAATTTTTTTAGTTTCTAAACCCTCAATCTCAGAAACTAAAAAGTTAAAGTTTCTTAATTATCACATCAGCGAATAATACTAGTGCTATCTGAGACTAATTATTTTTAGCTAATGATTAAACCACGACATATATTTTATAAATTCTAAAGCAAAATTGATAAATAAGAAACTCTGTAGTAAAATTGTTAAATAAAAAACTCATCTACATCTATGAAACTCATTCAGAAATAATCACATCAGATTAGAAACTCTAAAATGTTCAAATAAAGATGCTCTTAGTGTATATATATGTGCGTAGTCTGGAGGATTGATTGAATATATATAATGGAGCATGGTTAAAATAATATGCATAGTACACCACATAACGTACTATGCGCCCATTTGTATTTAATTTGATCATTAAATTGATATTTAAGTTTCTCAATAAATTCTTCATATCAAAATCTTGTAGGAAATAAAATTTCGTGATTTTTAGAGCTTTCTTGCTATTTTTTAAATATTTTTTAAAAACAGTCCAGAAATGACACTTTTGTAGTATTAAATCTGGACTGTTTTTAAAAATATTTAAAAAATAGCTAGAAAGCTCTAAAAATCACGAAATTTGATTTTCTACAATATTTTCATATGAAGAATTTATTGAGCAACTTAAATTTCAATTTAATGACCTATATCTATATGCATAGTACAAAATAAAGTGTACTATGCATATTATTTTAGTCATGCTCTATATAATGATATAAGCAACTACAGGGAAATGAATTACTCAGTTGTTATAGACATAGCTCATGATAAAGACTGTTTTCCTTCTTTTATTTTAATTTGATGACAGTTGAATATTCAATTTGTTTTCGATTGGATAACTTCGCAAGAAATATCAACATATTTATGCTCTAATTTAAAATATATATGGCTAACTATCTGCAGGAAAGCAATCTTAACAATAAATTAAGATCCGTAGTAATTAATCAGTCGTTGAAGAAGCAATCAAATATATATGGTTAACTTCTCCAAACTTTGAAGTTTAGTTTGAGCAAATAATTAATGATCATAAAATATTCTTCGTTGAAGAAGCAATCAAATATATATAAATTAAGAATGTTGATTATACTTAGAAAGTTCAATGAGTCGATGTTCACTTCTATGATCGATCGATCTTCAATATTTGCATATGAATAAACTTTTGATCTTACATATATCCATTTATTTATTTATTATCTCATTATATATATATTTTATCTAAATGTGAGTGTAAGTCCACCTATTTCATTGAAATAAGAGCAATACATAATACAGAAAATTCTAACTAGCAATTTTTCGAAATGAAAGATTACAGTTGGAGAATCCTACAAATATCATTTATGATATTACTAAAAAGTTCTAATCAAAACACAATATCTATACTCATAGTGGCATCTTACTTACAATAATGACAATTTTTTACTTCACCATCTTGGTTATTGCCTCCACCACTATGATTGTTGCTTCTATCATCTCTTCTAAAAAAATTACATCTATCTCTACCACTATCATAACCACCACAAGATGTATTCTCACTGTGAGAAAAACCAATTCTACACTAGATATTTCGAGGCTTATACACCAGTGTAATATGTACTTTTAATTACACCTTTTTTTGCTAATATCGATCGTAGAACATCAACGTTTTTAGAAAAAAATTGCCGCTTACATAGCTTACTCATTTTTGCTAGCTTGTCAAAATTAACACTACATATATATATATATATATAGAGATGGATTACGGTGAGTCGCGACCTACCATTTAATTTTTGCGTCGAGCTTAAAAACCGTCTGATCTGCTTCAAAAATGGTGTCGCCAAATTTGATGGATTTTGCTTTCGCTCTTCTCCATTTCTAATAATGCATTTATTTTAAAATAAAATATTCTCTCACAGATCTCTCCTGCTTTCTCTTTCTCGTCTCTCATTTTAGGGTTTTCAACAGAATCTGGCTCAACCTCCTCGAGAGAGAATTCGGCTCTAGCAAGGAGGTGCACCTCAAGCCACCATCTCGCCTCAGCCTCATGCCTCTACCTCCTCGAGTCACTATCTCGTCTCAACCTCCTCGAGCCACCATCTCGCCTTAGCCTGGCGCCTCATTTTATGGAGGTAACTAGTCTTAATTTCTGAGTTAACTGATACTTGTTTCCACGTGGGTTTTCTGGTTCTGCACAAGGAACATGTGACAAACCATGTGCTACCAATATAAGCTGGGTTTTCTGGTTCCTCATGGATTTTCTGGTTTTCTGTTTCCTTGTGGGTTTTCTAGTTTAGCACTCTTGTATATGCTACCAGTATAATAACCCTTTAGCACTCAATATATGGAGGTTTTGCTACCAGTATGCTACCAGTATAATAGAGGTTTTGCTATCAGTACTCAGTATATGAAGTTATGCTACCATTATGCCTTCAGTACCTTATTTTGATAGAGGTATTGTCAAAATAGCTCTTTTGTAAGAAACTTTGGTAAACTTACACTTAAATAGCCATTTGAAAATAAGTACTTTATTCAGATTGGTCCTGAGTCGAACTTCTTTTCTTAACAATTAAGCTTCATTAAGCCTGATTTTGCATAATTTGTCTGAATTGCAAAATTATGCTGGAAGTAATACTCATCCTCAGGTTTACTTGTACTTATATCCAAAATTATCATATTTTCTGTAATTTAATTAGCAAATTTGATATGTTTAAGATAACTACTGCAGCTTAAATGGTATTCTAGTCCTTATTTACTCCAATTGATAAATGCTAATTATTATTTCTTCTGACAGAAGATGAGGGGTGTAGAGGTTAAAGGTTGTCACCACCCTTGTGGCTTCGTTCGATCGGTCCTCTTGTTGTTCGAATATTTCTGTATTGTTTTAGACTAAATGTATGTGTCATGATGGTTAAAAAAATACTTTTTTTTCTGTAGAACTTGTTGTTTACTTCAGTTTTCTTTTCTACAATTTGACAAGATTAAGTTTCAATTACTAAGTATGGGAAATTGGGAATTCATTTGTTCTATACATAGTTGGTTGTGCACCAAAAGCTAGACATTGATTTTTATAAAGAAAAATGTTTTCTGTTACTTTTACCAATCAGTAACCTTGTGCTACTTCTTTTCAAAAGTCTGAAAAGTAATGGATTAATTCTTTGGAAGTTTGCAATATTTTGACGTCTGGCACTTCCTTTTCAAAAAATATGCATGCTCTCTGGTATAATTAGAGATGTCATCTGTAAAATAATTAGATCATGGAAGTATACATGAAGTAATAATTTGTGTCTTAACTAACAGTGCAAGTACCTACTTTTTTGTTAACATGTAAGTGGTTTTACTTTCTCAAATAAAGCCAGTATCAACTACACCAATGATGGCTAGAACAACGAGTAGATCCAAACCAATGATTTCGAATCGTAAAATGTATCGTGAATCGTAGCTTTTCATATTGTATCGTGACTCGCACAGAGGAATCACGACGAAGGAATTGAAGCAAGTTTTTTAATCCTGGGCATGTTTCATTTCGGTTGCATTTCAAAAACCTACTAAAGTGCTTCATATTGTCTTTACGTTACTTATGTAAATCATCTCAATACTTCATATCGATACATAAAGACCAGGTATTGTACCAGTAAACACTAAAGTCAAGGGAGCTAACTCTCATACAAACATAAGGAATATGACTCTGATCCTCATTTTGACCCTCTTCTTCAATTATGTGCTCTTCTTAATTTTGAATGTTCAAATTTTCTAGATTTCTATTTGATATATATATATATATATATATACAAAGTCATAATCAGACCAGCTTAGAAAGAATTAAACCAAAATATGCTTAATTTTGGCCACTAATAAAACTAACATACCTACATTCCTTTTACACTTTGATAATTACTTTTCTGGTACAACAACGAGCTAAAGGAAATTGTGAAAATCAGAATAAAGGCTTTCTATTGCGATTTCAAATTGATACAATTTTTAATATAACACAAAGAAAGAACAAAGTATCAGTAGAAATACTTTTGGTTACCTCTCTCCATTTCCTTCTTAAAAGCAATCAAAATGAATAGAAATTGTATTTATATATAACAAAATCAATATAATGGTTAAATTACATTTCAGCAAAAAATTCTTCATAATAAGAAACTGAGTCAAAGAGGCCTTAGTGGCTTATCAAGTTCTTCCATCTAGGATTTTTTTTTCATTCCAAGTCCTGTTAGAGGAGGAGAGACGAGAGAACGTGCTCGAGCATCATCTTTAACTTCAAAATCAAACTTGACTACCACTACAATATAAACAACCTAATGAGATAAGCACAATTTAAATGAGAAATCACAAATACAGAAGAGGAATTCAACTAAGTACTTAGAAACAATAGTTCAAATCTCTAAGTTGCAAAAATTAATGAAGAGAGAGTGACTCAGCAATGAGGCCATGGAAAGATGAAGAAACGTTCAAATTTCTAGTTGGTGAAGCATCATCGCTGGCAACTAATTAGAGTTGCCTAACCTAGTGTGCCGAGATGCTCCAGGTAACCATTATGGTTTTCGCATCTCCAGGAGATCGAGAGAAAGGGAGGAAGGGGCAACCGCGCTGGGAGAGAGGAGCACTCAATGGAAAGGAAATGAAATGTGCAATGGCAGAGGAATTGGACAACATCTGTGGCACTATAGAAATGGAGAAGAATACAACCATACTTTTTCGCTGAGGAGGGAATTAGATCCAATGCGGATCGGACGGACGAAACACTCGACGCAAAAATGAAATGGTAGGTCCCGTTCCACCGTAATCCATCTATATATATATATATATAGAGAGAGATAGGCTAAATTACTTTATAAAGTATGGGAGCTTGCTGCTTTAGAATTTCTCATCCGTTGGATCTTCAATCGGATCAGAGCGCCGATCAGAGAATTAAAAATAGCGAAAAGGTAAGGGAAGCGTTAAAGTAAGGGAGGCGTCCAGTTTTTTACCAACTCGTCTCTCTTCCTTTCCCTTCGAAAGAACAAAAACATGATCGATCATATTCCTCCTCCCTTGTTGATTCTATTCCTGGTAAGAAGAGAAAACCGACCCCAATTGTTGTGGTGAGTTTCTTCCTCTTGGATCGCAACTCCAACTAAAGGTACATCCACCGTGCAACCCTATTGGATGGTTTCTCGCACTATAGGTCGAACCCACTCGCTGGATAGTTCGCACACCCTCAGATCGGTAATAAATTTCATTTTTTTTGTTTCTTTCATACGTCTTACCAGATGTTTGTTCAAAAGCTAGTAGATGGAGCTAATTTTCGATCAATGGGATTTTGCAAGTTAGTAATGAATTTTGGGTGACAAATTGTCACGTGTTGTTAATAACATTCTGACAGCAAAACTGATTCAATAAAATGAAGACTATATCTTGCTAGTTTTTTTGCACTTGCTCATTATGCATGTTGCTAACATCTCTGAATCATATATGCAAGTAACATAGAATGAGATTCAAGATTGATTTGGTCAAATCGAGTCCTAATTCACAATTGAGTAGATAGTCAATTGAAATCACTGAGTAAGTCTTGTTGATATGAAATGCCAAGACTACAAATTTGTCAATTGTTCCAGTTCAGTTTCTCAAGTTTTAATACTAAACTTCGAATATGAAGTTTGCTTGTGTAAATGCTAACTGATTACTTTTTCTTCAATTTTTTTACTAATGGTAGTTTTAGAAAATGTTGCTTAAATTCTCCAAATATACTGAGCTAATTGATTATTGCTTTATCAAATGGAGCATGCGACATTGATGAGTTTACACTGATGTATTGTTTATGTATTGATTTTTTTTTTTGCATTTTTTCCTGTTGTGTATTTCCAGCATAAAAGTAAGGACTATTTGAAGAAAGTAAGAAGCAAAGTGGCTGTGGGAATCATATGAAGAGTGGTTGTCAAATGAGTTGTCATTCTTTTTTTTACTATTTCAAAAGGTCTCTGGATCGACGCAAGAGATTGATAATAGCAATCTATGCAACCTTTAGGATTGAATATTTGCACAGGTGGATCATCAAGAAAAGAGGATAATTTTATAGGCAAGCTAGATGACACTTAGTTCTTGTTACTCTTGTCAGTAATTGTATGTGTTGTGTATTTTATGTCATGTTGTAAGTCAGTTAGATGGACCAATGTGATATAGTTTGTGATGTAGTGAATGTTACATTAGTTGTTTCAATTGTAAGATTAAAAAAATTGTCTTTTTTAATCACCATAATAGATATATAGTTATTCATTATGTGTACCTCTCTTTCATTTGAATTTGATATTGCTGAAAGCTGAAGGTATTTTATGTCGCAAGGTTTTGTTCATCTTATGCCATCAGTATTGAACAAAAAAGAATAGAATGAAGGTGATATTTTATCTATGTCTCAGATATATTGTAAATGCTATAATTAGTTTACAAATATTAAAACATATATCCCAATATTTTCATTGATATGACATGCTTACCTTTTAATTGAAAACAAAATCATAGCATTTGTACCGAATAAGATTCTCAAACATTGCTTCCTATAGAAGTTTTAGTGCTCCTCATCATATCACATATTCTAAAAAAACTTTAATTCTCTAAGACGCAGTCTCCCAAAAGCCTTGGTACTTCAAAATAAAAAAACTTAACATTTTAAGAAAAAAGCTTGACATTTCGAAAAAGGAATCATAACACTAATTCTTCTTTTAATTCTCCTGCCAGATACCAATACATAGCACTTCTCCTTCAGTTGTTCCACTAGACTGAAAAATTGCATGTTGTGACAAATTAATAATCGTTAATTAAACGAGAATAATAAACAGAAATGACAAAGTCTTGTTGTTTAGAATATATGATGTTGTTCATTCATTTTTGTGGTAGTACAAAACAGCATGAGAATAATTACCAGATTCTTCAAATGGATCTTCTACAATGAGGTCTTCACTGGACCCCTCATCCTTTTTAAGGAATGTTGCTCGCTGCACAACAAACATCATTGTTAGTTGAATTTACTGTGGTCTTCAAGAAAATTGACAATCTAAGTTATAGAAAAATATAACCTTTGGACAAGTCCTCGCATTATGACCTTCTTTGGTGTTACATATGCTACAAGTTCGTTGCTTCTTTACATTTTTCTCTGAAGCAGGCTTTATTCTTGTAGGTTTCTTCCTCTTACCTTTGCACTGTGATTCTGGTGGATCAAGAAACGATGGCGTAGTTCTCACTGAAATCATTTGAGAGTTATCTCTAGTTTCAACTTCAGCAATTGACATTATCTCCTTCAATTTCAATTTATGCATGCTAGTTTCAACCACACTTAACAATCTTTCCTTGCCATCAGTAATTATCTCCTTCAAGATGTTAAAAGCTGCTACATTCATTGCACCCAATTTTCCCAATTCCATCAGGTCAGATTTGGCAGTAGCAAACCTCAAAGATTGCAACTCTACAGATCCTCCTGGGCCCGTGCTGCGCTCATCACGAGATCTTTTCACATTTGCATTAGCTTCTCTAGTCCATCGTTTCAAGATGTAATGGGTAGGAAGGTGCGCCAATCCAATATGATGCATTACTTTAATAGCATGAGAGCAAAGAAGACCCTCAACTTCGAAACCTTTGCAACTACATGAAACCATAGACTTTTCTTTGTCCACATCAACCACATATGACTCTGGCACCCAATTGATAAAATGTGGATGGTAAGTGATGTCAACCTTGTACAAGACATCTCTCTTTATCTCAGTAACAAAACCAAGGAGGCTTTCCCATGCAATCTCCTTGAAAACTGAGAATACATTTCGAGTATATGCTTGGCGTGCTTCTACCTCCATTTGATAGGGTGACCATATGTGTGGTGTCTCGTTTAAGGTTCGGATGTCCTCGTCACTCTCTCTTTGCCAAATGCCTTCAATCATCTTCTCAATTTGCATGACGAATTGATAAATTGAAGTATGACTATTCACCCACAATTTGAAAAGAGCATTCATACTCTCACTCCGTTGAGTGGTCGACATGTTGGCAAAAAATGTGTTTCGAAAGTATGCTGGAACCCATTGTTTTCGACTTGTATACATCACTTTGATGTGCTCATTGTCATGCAACCTGAACTTTTTAACCATAGCCTCCCAACCCTTCTTAAAATCTAGAATCGTTAAGCTACGATTGATGACATGACCTAACTCCTCACGAAATCCCTTCATCTGACCAAATAGAACTCCAAAGTGTTCCCTTTCCTTTCTCATTACATGCCACTGACAACATCTATGAACAGTGGTAGGGAACACTTCTTCAATAGCCTTTTTCATCGCAAGATCTTGATCAGTAATAATAGCTCTTGGGTGCTTTCCATACATTGCTCGTAACCATATTTTGAATAGCCAAACAAAATGTGGTGCACTCTCATTTCTAAGCAGTGCCATGCCATAAGAGATGGTGTGTCGATGGTGGTTCACACCAAGGAACGGGGCCAAGGGCATGCTGTACTTGTTGGTTTGATATGTTGTATCAAACGTAACGACATCCCCAAACTCCTGATATGCTCGTCGTGCTCTTCCGTCAACCCAAAAGATGTTCTTGACAACACCATTTTCATCTGGCTCAATTGCATAAAAAAATTCTGGATCTTCCTCCTTTTGTTGAAAGTACATCACAGTTGCATCCACATCAAGTCCAAGAAGTTTACGATTTTCAGCCGCTATTAGGTTGCTGACATCCTTCTTTTTGAATCGAACAAACTGTTTACCACCATGTTGGACAGCTAGGTACTCATGAATTTGAGAGGATCCCATATTTTGAGCTCTCATATTACGAGCAGTTTTCTTATCATCTGATGTCATGCATTTGTGAGACCACAAATTTCGCTTCTTTGATGGACTTTTGATTAGTTCGTGGTTATGGTCTTCCACAAATACACTAATTTGCCAAATTCCATCTTTTACAAGTCTGACCCTGCACGAGGCTTTACAACCTATCCTTGATATCCCCCTGTCCTTCTCAGGTGTCTTTTGTTTTACTGAACTTCCGATTGGCATCTCCTTCTTTTTCTCAAACTTGTTGAATCCTTCTCTGGAACATGTAAATCTAACTGATGTAACTATCTCACTTTTGTTCTTTCCCTGACTTGCTCTACGAATACTAAATCCAACACGACCAGCATATCTATTGTAGAAGTCATATGCCTTCTCAGGATCTCCAAACTCCATACCTATATAAGGCTTTCTGTTATCATCAAGTTCTTCTTGCTTATCTTCTTGGATAACAGGTTCTTCAATGGTGCATTCTTCATCTACCCATTCTTCATTTTGTAAGTCTTCCAAATTGTCAATATTATATGGATCAGTGCCATCTAACTGTTTCACATAATTAAAATTTTCATCATAAACTAATATTTCAAATTTAAAGTTCACTAAATAACACATTAAAAAGAACAAAAAAATTACCCGCAATTGAATTTGTTGACTTGATTCATTTCTATTGGTAAAAATCTCGCTTGAACCTACTGCTGCACTACTAGAAATATTGCTTGAAAGCATTGTACCATAGGCTGTATAAATAAGTAATGAGCATAACAATTTGATATACATGAATAATTTTAATTTACAATTGACAGAGATATGTGAAATCATAAAGGTGAGATTTTCAATAACTTGCTAATTTCATCAGAGATATCATTTCCACTTGCTAGGTTTGGATTTAATTTCAACGTAGAGACAAAAATAGTGAGTGCCTAAAGGTTTGTGGCGACTGTTGCATGATACAAATTAACACACTGGCATATAAATTATTAAAGACTGGTACATAAATCAGGAATATGGTGTAACAGAAACCATTCAATTGAGTTGCACGGTGGAAATACACAACATGAATAAAAAGTTAATGCAAATAAATAAAAAAATCAATATAAATAGTCCTTATGTTCAACGGTGGATGTACTTTTAGTTGGAGTTGCTTCGTACTTTGCTTCGTACTAGTCGCATGCTATCGATTTGCTCCATGCCACTTTGCAAAACAGGAAGTTTTGACTTGCGATGGAGCAATTAAAAAGAATTTGCTGACTTGCGATCCAAGAGGAAGAAACTCACCACAACAATTGGGGTCGATTTTCTCTTCTTACCAAGAATAGAATCGACAAGGGAGGAGGAATATGATCGGTCAGATTTTTGTTCTTTCGAAGGAAAAGGAAGAGAGACGAGTTGGGTGAAAAAACTGGACGCCTCCCTTTGACGCTTCCCTTACATTTTCGCTATTTTTAATTCTCTGATCGGCGCTCTGATCCGATTGAAGATCCAACGGATGAGAAATTCTAAAGCAGCAAGCTCCCATACTTTATAAAGTAATTTAGCCTATCTCTATATATATATATAGTCCGGCTACAATGCTTCCAACAGCATTTCAGCGAAGTACTGCCAGAGATTTAGACCGTTCGATTCGTTTTATTGACGGTGCAAGATGATAGTCTGAGATGCTATAGAAGTGGTCTGCCCGCGTAATAGGAAAATAAAATTTAAGCGAACTATAACCTCTTTTTCTTTCTCGTCTCTTCCTTTCTCTCTCAGAAAATTTTCATAGAGGGCCTAGCAGCAATAAATTTCAACAGATAGGGCCGGAGGCACCCTAATAATTGCACAGAGAGCCAAGGGCGCGACTAATAGTCGCGCCCCTACGTTTTTTGATTTTTTTTTGCTGAATTCAAGGCTGTTTGCAGTGCATTAACGATCTGTGGGCCCTACAAGTCAGGGGCGCGACTAATACATGCGCCCCTGTCATTCTGGGCATTTTTTTTTCTATTTATACACATTTTATTAAATATATTAAAATAGTAATTTTAAAATGCACTTATTATATTTATTATTAATAGATGTGATAATATATTAAATATAAATATTATATATTTAATACAAGTAATGATATATTTAATTAAGTAATAATATATTTATTATGTATAAGTAATAATATATTTAAAATAATATTACATATGAATTATTACATTATTATATATTAAAAATATTAAATATATTAAACTTAGTTATTAAATTATTAAATACATTATAAATATTATTACATTATTAAATATATTAAAAATATTATTGCATTAATAAATATATTATTACATTAATAAATATATTATTAAATATATTAAAAATATTATTACATTAATAAATATATTATTACATTAATAAATATATTGTTTAATATATTATATATATTATTACATTAATAAATATATTATTAGAAATAAAAATATTAGAAGTAATAAATAGGAGTTTTTAAATATATTAAACTTAATTATTATAAAGGTATAGTTAGTAATTATTAAAAATAGAAATAATAATAGATTGAAGTGTTTTTTATTATAAGTGAAAAGGTTTATAGCTATTAATACCAAGGAAGTTACAACTATTTCGAGAAATACAAATGGTCCAGTGGTAGGGGGGTTTGAATAAAGGTGCTGAGTTTGTGTGAGGTCATGGGTTCGAACCCCCCTCCCTACCATTTTTTCGTATTTACTTAGGGGCGCATGTATTAATCGCGCCCCTAAGTGCTGAAACAATCCAGAGAACATCCAGAGAGTTGTTTTTGTTTTCAGCACTTAGGGGCGCATGTATTAATCGCGCCCCTATCTTAACACTCAAAATTACAAGGCAATTAAACAAGTTTGAAACAAGACAACTCCTTCTGTTAGCTTGTTTCTTGTTTAATTTTCATTTTCCTAAATGTATTACAAGGCAATTAAACAAGTTTGAAATTTTTTTGGTCATTCTTTAAGTTTGAAACAAGATTTTTTTGTTTACTTTTCTTTTTCCAAAATGCATTACAAGGCACATAACAAGTTTTAAACATCGATATAATTAAACAAGCAACATAAAAAGTAATTAAAGCAACATAAAAAGTAATTAAACAAGTTATTAAACAATTAAACAAGTTTTCAACATAACAAGTCTCAAAATAGCACAAACATAAAAATATACATCAAACATGCATCGATCTAAATAATATCAACCCCCCTACCCCGACGACCCCGACCGCGGCCACGTGTATCATAAGCGGAAGGGGTATAAGCACTAGGCACTCGAGCCGCCCTAGTAGTGCGCCGTAAAGGAATGATGTCCTCGTCTTCATCATCAGGGTTGCGTGCTTGGCTCGAAGAGCCAAACACGTACTCGGCTGCACGCTCCACCTCGTCCTCTATTGTACGCTCAACATTTGGTTCCGGTTGGGTGGCTCCGGATCCTTGGCCGGGTTCCCATACTCCGCCTTGTGATAGATGTGAGTAAGGAGGGTGAAAGAGCGGCGCCTAGGGCATCTGACTCGCTTGCTCGCCACCCACCAACTGACCCAACCAATCGTAGTGCTCCGGCTGGACGTGCAACCCCTCGGCTATGGATGGCTCCAAGTCCTCATCCCTTAAGCCATGCTCCAACATCAGGTTGCGGAAGACAACTCCTTGGTCGACGTCTTCGATGTTTTCGCGACAAGTTCGAAGAACCTTTCTCGCGAAAGTCTTGAAGACACTGTTGGCGCTTTGTGCTATCACACCAATCGCTTTCCTAACGAGTGTTAAGTTTCGAAGCACCTAATTAAACAATTTAGTTAGTACTTTATGTTTTTTAAAGTTTAAATTGAAGGAAAAAGGCAATGAATTTACCGTTCGTTGCACAACTTCGCCTTGCATGTTGAAGGTTCGCTCAACTCCACGCCCTTGATGTGCTATCGGGTTGAAGGCATTTCTTGCGGTTGTACCTCTCCAGTAGACGGTGCGCATGCCTTCCCGGTTGAACCATGCCAAGTAATGGTCCCAAGGGCCGTTCATGAAACCGTTCCCCATATCAATTGTATTGGCCAACCGATTCCCCCAAGTCTGAATGTACCCCTCCTGATAAATCTCCCAATCACGCCCCTCAGATTTTTTGTTGTGGCATACCTTATGAAGGCGCTTGCAATCAGGATGTGGCAACGGAGGCGGCACTTGGACTTGGAATGATAATTGCCGTGCGACTCTAGCAGGATCGTGCCACTCGACAATCCAGAAAAATATAATTGGCCCCCGATAATGAAAAAGACTCATATGATCTTGATCATTACATATTGGGGGCAACATAGCCACCACATCTTCATCGTAGGGCCACCATTCTGGACCATTCTCATCGAGATGCTCGAGTCGCCACCTATATAATTTTCAATAATGTTAGAATATACAGTTATTACGAAAATTTAAGATGGTTAAAATAGTCAGAAAGTACCTGTAGAGAGTGATACTCCTATGCGGCTCATCCTCGTAGTTGTGCGTCGGGCCCATCCATCTCACCCCGTATGGCATGTCACCGGGAAAATCCTTCGCTCTCGGATGCCCAATCGGGAGCCTCGTCCACACCCACATCTGCAGTAACATCAAAGGACCCCCAATTTGCTTGTTCCTCCTGTCTGATGCATCGCATAAAGCACGATACAAATGTGCTAGCACCGCCGAGCCCCAACTATACCTCGGTGGATCATGGATGTTCCTTAAGAACTGAATGAACATCGTTTGTATGTAACCGGACTGGTCCGAAAACATAACAATGGATAAGAGGTCCAACATGTATGCTCGTGCATACATGTCGATCTCCTCGGGGGGGGGGGGGGGGGCATTGGGAGGTAATCTTGCCTTCAAGTGCCGTCTATCACCGGGGCCTTCTCTTTGTGGCTGCCAAGGTTCACGCAACCAATCTTGTCGCATGTGGAAATGACCCGGCGGCCTCCTAAAGGTTTGCCACTCAACTCGCCCAAACAACTCCATGACGTCCTCCTCCCAATCTTGATCCACATCGCCTATCACGGGTAGCCCGTCCAACGGTAAACCCCATAACATCAACACATCTTCCATTGTGATCGACATCTCACCCGTTGGAAAATGGAAGGAATGTGATTCCGGTCTCCATCTCTCAGCAACCGCAGTTATTAGGTCACGATCTACCTTGATGGTGCCCAATCGAGCGAGATGGTTCAGATTAAATCGCTCGAGAATTGGGGCAATTTGGTCGTCGTACGTGAACGACATAGACCCGGCCTTTGTCTCCATGACGAACGTTGGCTACATTTCATAAAAATGTGTTATTTCTTAAATGAAATTAGAATTACACAATTGAAAAAAATAACAAGATGGCTATATTTACCTCGTCATAAGCACGGTTGGATGCATGCGTTGGATTCAGAGCTCGTAGAAGAGACCTAACGTACGGAATCTCACGTGGAGGCGACAAATCGCCTTCACTGCGACCCCCCCGCTCCGGCTCGGCCTCGGCCTCTGCCACCTCTACCCACGTTTCTTGCCATTACTATATTAACACATATATTAACATATATTCAATTTGGGACTAATTTATTTGTCGAAATTGGTACAATACCAATTTTATATCAATTTGGTACAAACAATAATCAACTATTTCTTGGTACATATATTAACAAATATATGTTTAATAACCAACAATAATTGAACATGCAATACACAACAATCAATATTGCCAATAATCAACAAATATTCAACAAATAATCAATAATTACCAATAATAATCTAAAATCCTCACAATATTGTCAATAATCTAAATCAATCACCAATAATCTACTACAATCAATTATAATCAACAAATACTACAAAAAAAACTCAATTATTAGCCATGCAACTACCATGACACAATTTTTCAAAAAAACCCCAAAAATTCTCACAATATTGGCAATAGTATATATCAATCACCAATAATCTACCACAATCAATAATAATGAACAAATACTACAAAATAACTCAATTATTTGCCATGCAACTACCATGGCACAATTAAAAAAAAACCTAAAATTACCTTGAAATGATGATGAAGATCAAGGGGAGAAGAAGGAGATCAATGAAGCAACTCTGGAGAGCAAGGAGAGGAGAGGGAGAGAAGAATTGGCCAAAAACAATGAAGGAGATGGAGAGGTAGAGGTAGGGAGTAGAGGGGGCGAAATTGAGAGAAAAATAGGGTTAGGGGCGGGTTTGAGGGAATAAATAAGAAATAAAGGGAAGGGAAAGGGTTTTATGGCAGCACACCTTAGGGGCGCGACTAATACATGCGCCCCTAACGAATTAACTAAAAATAGCTCTCTGGATGCGAGATTTCAGCTGTGTAACCATAGGGGCGCGACTAATACATGCGCCCCTATTTTAATTCACAAAAATGGCCAGCAGGGGGGTTCGAACCCATGCCCTCACTTAACCCAGCGCCTCCAACCCCCCTTGCCACTGGACCATTTGTATTTCTTGTAAAGTGTAAAACATTTCTGTTATTAATAGGGTTGTAAGTTTTCCAATTTTTTAATAAAAAACACTTTAATATTTTATTACCTCTATTTATAATAACTATATTCCATATATTATAAATACTGTTATTACTTCTATTTATAAAAAATAATTTAATAAATAATTTCACAAAATATTTAAATAACGAAGAAATATGCACTTTTCTCTAGCGTGTGATGAAGCAGTCCTCCAAGGGTGTGTCAGGAAACGGTTCTCCGACATACAAGGAAGCGGTTCTCAGCAGTGGTAGAACATTTTGATTTGGGATAGTAAGGTCAGAGAGAGTAGGAAAATTTCCATAGAGGGTCTAGCAGCAATCAATTTCCTTGATAGTTTTAATTTGGGAATTGAGCTCTAATGCTTAGTAAATGAATTGTTTTCTTCGTTAGTAAAGAAAGAGAATAGGAGTGACGATCCAAATTAATTTGTATTTCAGCTTTTCTGTATATTACAAAGGTTGTAAGTGCAATTATATATGGACCTCATTTCTAACTAATATGTCTCGAACTCAACTTGTAAAGTACCAACACATAAGAAAATTGTTGCAGACATGAATAAGTAATAATCATTATTACTGATAATTCTTATTGTAGTCGGTATGTAGCGAACTACTGGAGCTCAAACTGGACTGATCCAATTATTGCTCAATACGACCCGTGCAAGTGGATAGTACGCAAATCACTGTCAGCTTGTCTATCAGGTATTTGTGGCTTGGTGTAGAAAGTGGTTTGGTCCTGAAACCTACTAATTTGATCTTCTTTTCTCTTCGGTACCCTTATGTTGTCTAATTTAGCCTTTTTGATATACCTTTGTTTAAATATTTGCATCCGAACCTACTTTTGCCTCAAAGTTTTGAACTCAATTAGTTAAATTCAAACCGTTAATAAAAAATAATCGACTACTAACCTACTTTGTAGAACATGAACCAACCAACAACAAATTTGGTCTTATTTCTTCAGTACCCTTATGTTGTCTGATTTATCCTCTTTTGTACTAATGTTTCACTATTTGCATCTACAACTCAATATTTCTGTTAGCTTAATATTTCATGATCCATCAATCCACGTTGTACTATTTAAAATATCCCTTATATAAAATTATTTCTTTGACATTTTACTTTTTTTTGTTTGCATTGTTTCAAAATAGATGCAGAGAGGCATGGAGATCCAATTTGGCTGCGGAAGTTTGAGCTTGAGAGAAAATCTTGTTGATGTTGAAATTTCCTCATTTCTTGTCAATTATTCTAGTTTAGTTGGTCAAGATTGTTGCTTGAATTTAGTTTAGTCTCTCGAACCTTAATTAAAGGTGCTGAATGTAGTTTTTACTGTTGAATAATAGTTTGTGTTTGCTTATGTTTTATACATGATGCATGTTTATTGTTTCAATACATTGGTCAATTTTAGTTCATGAGTATTCTATTTGAATTTTGTTATATCTTTATAATTTACTGTGAAAAACTGATCCATCATGGCAAATTCATATTTTTTTTTCTTAGTTAATTTTGTGTGTGACCTGGTACTGAAAATTGTTTTTTAGAAAATGAGAAATGTGATGTTAAGTATCAGAAAAGTGAAAGAAAGAAAGAATTAATTTCAAATCTAATAAAAAATTGAAACAAAAAATGCACGTAATAAATCTATATTAAATAAGATCTAACTTTATGCCAAAGAAAATAACAAATTGCAATGAAAAAAAATGATATATGTGATATTAAACTCGAAACTAAAAATCTTGAATCAAAATCCAATTCTTGGTCATATTGTCACTCACTAAGTGAAATTGAGTGAAATTTGAAAAGAAATAAAATAATTAAAAACTAAATTAAAAAAGAGAGTTTAAACCTCAATTCATGACCATATTGCAAAAAAAATTCCCAGTTACCCAAGATTTTTTATGTAGGAACGATAGAACAATGGTCATTCACCAAAATAAAAGAGATCAAACTAAACTCTTCAGCTTCGCTTATTTTCTTTGCCTTCTCTATGAAGAGAATTCGAATAAAAAACAATATTCGTACAAAATTCATTAAATTTCAAGAAAAAAATGAGTATCTCGCTTCTATGCAAAAACTTCCAGTTATAAGCTCGTATCCTGGTTGATAGCACAATCTTGTCAAGTGCTCACTCATATCTTTCTCTCTCTTTTGTCCCGCTCGCTCACTCTCTCGCTGAAGAAAAGGGGATTCGCTTCGTTTGGATTTGGGATAACGAAGAGAGAGAAAGAAAAAGAGAGTATAATCCGCTTAGTTTTTATTTTCCTATTACGCGGGCAGACCGCTTCTAAAGCGTCCGGACCATCATCCCGCATCGTTAATAAAACGAATCGGACGGTCTAAACTCTGGCAGCATTTGGCTGAAATGCTGTTGGAAGCATAGTAGCCGGACTATATATATATATATATATATATATATATATATATATATGTGTGTGTGTGTGTGTGTGTGTGTGTATGTGTGTGTGGGGGGTGGTGTATGATGTCTGTGCACAAATAACATTATCCAAAATATATCTCTCTTTAAAGAAGGCAACAATGGAATGGTCTACTATCTTATTGACCACAAAATCCAACCTAGAAGTAATTAACTTTGTGATCGTTTTGAAACTGCAATTAAATAGAGAGATAGGTCTATATTATCTAATCTCTTCAGCATTTGCAATCTCAAAGAGTAAACATATAATTGACCTATTTATCTTATATATCCTCAATTTATGTGTATAAAATGAATTGACCTATTTGTCTTGATTTTTTTTTAAAAAAATTGTCAAACTAAAGAAGAGTTTAATTTAACAAACTCACTCTTTTGACAATTTGCAAAACCATACGTGTGTACATATTAAATCTCATGCACACAACACCACATTTCTCCCCCTTATCGCAAAGATTGGCAAAAGGCTTAATTCAAAAACAATTTCTCCCCATAAATATTTGCATGTATTTAAGTTTCAAGTCTAGATAAACAAAACCCCCTTAATGATATAAATTTGACAATTAAGGCACAAGTATTGAGTCATAATTCAATTTGCAATTTCAATCATTCCCAATTTGAATCTTAATTCGATATTTTGGTTGTATCAAGAGGCTTTGTAAAGATATCCGTAATTTGATTTTTAGTATCAATGAGCACAAGTTCTATATTCGATTTTTCTACATAATCCTTGAGAAATTGATGCCTAATATCTATGTGCTTAGTTCTTGTAAGAGCTATTGGATATTTGGACATCATGATGGTGCTTGTATTGTCACACTATATGATTACCTTGGTATAATGCAAGTTATAGTCCTTAAGAGTTTGGATCATCCACAAGATTTGAATACAACAACTACTCGCGGCTATATACTCTGCTTCAGTCGTAGAAAGAGCAACCGGTGTTTGCTTTTTGCTTGACCAAGACACTAAAGATTATTGACACGTTCCACTAGTACTCTCCCTATCGATACGATCACCTGCAAAGTCGGCATCGATATATCCAATTAGTCTAACTTAGTGGTTCGCCCATACCAACTACTCAAGTTAAGTCTACCTTTAACATAACGCAAAATTCTTTTCACGACAATCATGTGTGATGCCTTCGGACAAACTTGAAACCTTACACATATATATCAACATGCTTCCCACTTTCATCAACTCCAAGACGAGTACTTGTTGCCATAGGTGTTTTCATCACTTTGCTATGATCAACTCCTAATCTTTTTATGAGTTCTTTGACATATTTCGATTGGTTTATAAAGACTCACTCTTCATTTTGCTTGATTTGTAATCCAAGAAAGAAGTTGAGCTCTTCCATCATGGACATCTCGAATTCCCTATTCATAAGCTTAGAAAAATTCTTCGCAAGCAAAGCATTAGAAGACAAAAAAATAATGTCATCCACATAAATTTATATTAAGAGAATATCACTTTTATCCTTCTTTGTGAAGAGGATTGTGTTTTTTAAGCCTATCTTAAAACTGTTATGAATATAGAAATGTGCTTAACCTATCGTACCATACTCTAGGAGCTAATTGTAGACCATACGAGGCTTTATTAAATTTGTAGACATGATTGCTAAGATTTGAATGTTCATACTCTTTTGGTTAGGAGACATAAACTTCTTCATTGGTAAACCCATTTAAAATCAAACTTTTGACATACATTTGATACAATACAAACTTCAAATGAGACGCATAAGTAAGAAGCAATCTTATTGACTCCAAATGTGCAACGAAGGAAAATACCTCATCATAATCAATACTCTCTTGCTG
>CAXKVX010000368.1:0-75071 GCA_964058865.1 Eleocharis quinqueflora
CATTGCCGTCATGGAACTCAGGTAATTGTGTATGTATTATATATATATATCTTAAAAATGACTTAAAACAATATTATTGCTGATACTTAGAATGTCGCCTGTATATACGAAAAAATATACATTACTTAATCAGTTAGCTGCTGCTTAATTTCAAAATTAATTTGATTGCACAAGATAACAATCAACTATTATGATTGATTAGTGTTTAAAATTTTTATCCGTAGCACACTGCACACCCACTCATAATAATAATAATAATAATAATAATAATACAATTGCAGCAGCAACAAAAATAATAAATATTAATATTGCAGATGAGGTGTTTGGAAACGGCGTGATAGATATCGGCGGCCTGGAGTTGCGACATGTGTCGAGCTTATCAAAGGTATGGGTGGCCCTACAAGGTGGCCCCGACAACCTCGGCGCCTCCTTCTTCCATCCGGGTGCACTCCCGCATGGCTTCTTCATCCTCGGGCATTATGTCCAACCCAACAACAAACCTTTCTCGGATCACGTCCTCATCGCAAGAGAAGTCGCCCCGGGGGATGAAGGAAACAACATCCCCATTCTCAAGGCACCCCTCGACTTCACTCTAATCTGGAGCAGCAACAATTCAAATGTCAAACAGAACGGCACCGCCTACTTTTGGCTGCCATCTTCACCCAACGGTTACCAAGCCGTGGGAGTTGTCATGACCGACACACCAGAGAAACCCTCTATGGATGAAATTCGATGTGTCAGGAATGATTTCACTGAGGAATGCGAGGCTGGCTCCTCGGTTTGGGACAGCAACGGAGATGGCATCACCATGTTTCCTCTAAGGCCTTCGGTTAGAGGCGACCAAGCGCGTGGCATTTCCGTCGGTACGTTCGCCGTCCAAGCACATGGTTCTCCTGCTATGTCTACATTTTCTTGCTTGAAAAACAACAATTCTGATTTCACTCGTTCCATGCCTACTCTTCCTCAGATAAAAAACTTAATGCAGAATTTTTCTCCTTGGATCTACCTCCATCCAGATGAACCTTACCTTCCTTCATCTGTGAATTGGTTTTTCAAGAATGGCGCATTGTTGTATCAAAGAGACAACCAAACACCAGTGCAAATTGAAATGGATGGCTCAAACCTGCCACAAGGCGGCTCGGATGACGACTTGTATTGGATCGACTTGCCGACAAGCGACTCACAAAAAGAGATGGTGAAGAAAGGTGATATAGCTACAACGGAGGTGTACATACACATAAAACCAATGCTTGGTGCGACATGCACGGACATTGCAATTTGGGTCTTTTACCCTTTTAACGGGCACGCACACGCGAAGGTGAAATTTCTGACCGTCTCTCTCGGTCAAATCGGAGAGCATGTGGGTGACTGGGAGCATGTGACCCTTAGGATAAGCAACTTCACCGGGGAACTACTAAGCATGTACTTCTCGGAGCATGGGGGCGGTACCTGGATTGATGCATCACAACTCGAATTCGAAGGAGGTAACAAGCCTGTCGCATATTCGGCTCTAAACGGTCATGCATTCTATTCCAAACCCGGACTAGTACTACAAGGTGATTCAGGGTCGGGAATTGGAATCAGAAATGATACCGCCAAAGGCACACGAATAGATGTTGGAGAAAGGTACAAGCTTGTGTCAGCTGACTATCTAAACGTAGCCGAACCGAGGTGGTTGAATTATGCAAGGAAATGGGGACCGAAAAAAACATACGATACGGCGAACGAGATAGAGAAGGTTGTGAAATTGGTGCCGAGGTGGCTGAGAGATAGAGTGGAGAAGATGATAGAGAGGTTGCCTGATGAGGTGCTCGGGCAAGAGGGTCCTACTGGACCCAAGTTCAAGGGCAGTTGGTTTAATGACGAATAATAATAAATTCGAGATAATTAATTAGTGATGTCATGTGTAAATTAATTATGATGCTTGATTAATTGTTGAAGGGAGCTAATGAAAGAGTTTCATCTACTTTTCTGTGTGTTTTTCATTTTATTTATTTTTTTATTACAAATAAAAAATATATTTTTTATTTTTAATGAAAGATTAATTAATTGTTTGACCTCCTTAATTTTTGTGTTATCCGTAATAGTTAAGGAATCATAAATCTCCTTATTTTTTTTTATGTCTGATTGATTTGATTTTTGTTGGCAAACTATAATCAATGTAACAATAACACGTGGTCAAACAACAAATGAAATGTGGTTGAAAATTAATCAGTTTAGAGGGGCTGAGAAAAAGAAAAAGTGTTTTTATAAGTACATAATTGCAGATGAATCCAATCCAACGGGCAACGGCCTGGGGACTGGAAAGGAGCTTGCTATCTTGTCCATTAGATGCTCTCCCTCTCTCGTTTCCTCTATCTCCCACGGAAAATTTCATCGATAGTCCCGATTTTTTTTCATTTTTCCGATTTTTTTCTTTTCTGTGGGCCCCTCCACCAGTCAAGCTTTTAGGGAGTGAATGTTAATTACGCCTCTAAAATATTATTTTTCTTTCTTTTCTATTTTTAATAAAAAAAACAAAAGAAATTTTATTTTAGATACGTAACTAATAGTTGTAATCTAATTTTTTATTTTTTTTAAATTATTGATATTTAAGGTTGTAATTTTTTTATAACAATTTCAGTTACACTCGTTGGGAGTGTAGATAGTATTTTTTTTATCGTCGTAAATTATCAGGTTGTAATATTTGAATCGGTTCTCATTGTTTCAAGGTTGATTTGCGATCATTGCAACGAGCGATTCAAAATTGATTCTGATGCAAATTCATGATAAAAAATAATTAATTAACACATAAGTTTATGATTAAGTCAAATTTGAGATGCACATTCCTGCGACTGCAAATAACATTTGACACGGTGAATATAGACTCGGATATGTACATCTTGATGGCTTGCAACGAAAAAAATCAATTACAGTCCAGACGAGCATAATTGAAGTTAGTTGAAAAAATATTAAGTATGGATCATACTTCATATTTTTTTATAAAAACTTTGGCTACACTCGTCGAGATTGTATTAGTGATATTAAATCGTCGCAAGTCATCGAACTATAAATATTCAAGTATTTTTCATTGTGTCATGTTTGATTTGCGCTCACGGTCGAAGGAAGGTGCAGCTCAGATTTGACTTCAACGTAAACTTATGTATTAATTGGTTAATTTTTATAATGAGTTAGCGTCAAAATCAATTCTGGATCGCTCGTTTCTCCGATCGCAAATCAATCATGATAAGATGGAAATAAATTCGAAGTTGTTATAAAAATTACGAAGTATGATTCATAATTAGTATTTTTCTATTAACTTCGGATATGCTAGTCGGGATTATAATTAATTTTTTTATCATCGCAAGCCGTCGAGATGTACATATTCGAGTATATTTTTATCGTGTCAAATTTTATTTGCAATCGAAGGGACGTACATCTCAAATTTAACTCCATCGTAAACATATGTCTTAATTAGTTATTTTTTATCATGAGTTTGTGTCAGAATTAATTTTGAATCACACGTTACTCCGATCGCAAATCAACCCTGACACAATGAAAATATACTCAAATATCTACATCTCGATGATTTGAGACGATTAAAACACTGATACAATCATGACGAGCGAACTGAAATTGAAAAAATTACACCTTAAATATCAATAATTCAAAAAAAAAATTTAGGGTACATCTATTAGTTACATCCATTTTTTTTGTTAAAAAATAAAAAAGGAAAATAATATTTTAGAGTCGTAATTAATAGTTGTGTCTCTAAAAAATGACTGACAGCGAGGCCTATTAAAAAAAACAAGAAAAATTCGAAAGAGTCAAGAAAAATTGAAAAAAATATAAGAACGCAAGTAACAATTTCGTTCTTGAACATCGATGAAATTTTAGAGGCGTTTGACCGTATTTATTAATGAACTCTAAATTTTGGCTCTCTATAAAAAAAATTCACCCCCTCCACATTTGGAAAATTTCATAAGGGCCCAATAACGAGTCGTATTATTAGTAATGATCCAGTACCTTCTAAAATTTATAAAGAACTAAAAACGTGATTAACAATAGCGCCCCTAAATTATTTTCATTATTTTAATACTTTTCATCTGCTTTATCTTGTCTGGCCCATTTCAGAACATAAAATATGGACGTTATTATTAGTCGTGCCTCTAATAGATTAATCGTGAGGCACTATTAACAGTAGCGCCCATATTCTTCTTTCTTTTTGCATGTCTAGCTTATCTCATGTCTAACTTTAAAAAATAAAAAATTTCATTAGAGACGTGACTGTTAATCGCGTCACAAGTGAGAATTCTGATTTCTGGCAAAAGTGAACCCAAACGAGCGGAAAAATCGAGAAAAATAATAAAATAATATAGAAATTTTAAAGGCACTATTATTAGTCGCGTTCTTGACTCTTTTGTAAATCTTTTTATGAGATACTGGGACATTATTTATAATACTTCCCGTTATTAGGCCTTTTATGAAATTTTTCCTCCACATTTCTCCACTGTCCGCTCCAGTAAATCCTGTGTTCAGTTGAATAAAAAAAAAAAAAAAATCCTGTGTTGAGTCCAGTCCTGGAGCGCGCGCGGCGCGCTCTCTCTCTCTCTCTATCCTTTTTTTCTGCTCATTGCTCAATTTCTCTTCTATCCCATGTTTTTTGTGTGTTGCACAGTGTTGTACAGAAGACAATGTGCGCATGATTGATAGATAGATGGAGAGATAGAAAGAAGAGAAGAGAGATCGATCGATCAAGTTAGCTAATGGCTTCGACTTCGCGCGTTTGCTGTCCAATCGCTACTTCTCATCATCCTCTTCATAATCATATTCGTAATTGTAATAGAATTTCTAGTTGTAGGCTCAATTCAAGCCCCCCTAGTAATTACCCTCATGCGCCTCATCTATCTGTACGAATCAAACCAAAACCGTACTCGTATCTCGCTTCCTTTCGTATTCAGGTTTCATTCCATTCCCTATTCCTGTTCGTTATTTTTGCCTTTTTTTTAAGTTCAATTGGTATTGCTTCATTTTCCATTCTTGTAACAAAGATATCACATCTGGGTTTGGTCCTGTACGGTTGCATAATTGACATCAGCATTTAGCTCAACCATACCAGTACCAGTACCAGTATCAATACCAATTACCCATACACAAACTTATCAATTACCAATTACCACTACTGTTTACCATCACCGTTATTGAGAATACAATTTGCATTACAGGCTGAGGCTGGGGCTGGGGATGGCTCAGACACTGCTGATCCCACCCCACTTTCCCAGCAGCTATCTGATTTTGGAGACAAGTGCTGGAGATTTCTCAGGCCTCACACTATCCGCGGCACTGCTCTTGGATCCATGTTTGTTCCTGTTTCTTTTCTTTCTTTTCACATGCATTTCCAATTCAATTGTTTGCATAAAAAATATATGGAGAGAGATATATAATGAAAATGAAAATGCTGACAGAGCTTTGGTGGCAAGAGCATTATTGGAGAACCGGCATTTGATAAATTGGTGGTTGACGTTCAAAGCATTTTATGGTGTGATAGCTCTCATATGTGGAAATGGTTACATTGTCGGCATTAATCAAATTTATGATATTGGAATTGACAAGTATGTTTTCCCTTTTTTTGAGTTCAATTGCTTTCCATAATTTTCTTTTTCAATCTCTACTCCACAGGCTTAAAGCTCATGGGTTTCATCCGAGTTAGTTATTCAATGATTTCAATCAAATAATCATGTTATCCTTCTTTTGGCCTCTTTACAGAGTTAACAAGCCCTATCTGCCTATAGCAGCTGGAGACTTGTCCGTGCAATCCGCGTGGCTGCTGGTGCTCTTCTTTGCTGGTGCCGGGCTGTCCATTGTGGCATGGAATTTTGGGCCCTTCATTACTTCTCTCTAGTGCCTGGGGCTCTTCCTTGGCACCATTTATTCTGTTCCTCCTTTCAGACTCAAGAGATATCCTGTTGCAGCTTTCCTTATTATTGCCACAGTACTGCTCAACTCTTTTCTTTTCTTTACTTTACTCTATTCGTACTAATCAACTATTTTCTTTGCAATTACTCTAATCTTATATATCTCTTTAGTAAATTGAAATTCTTCTTGCATGCATGCTTGATTAGGTGCGTGGATTTCTTCTCAACTTTGGTGTGTACTATGCGACCAGAGCTGCTCTTGGTCTCTCCTTTCAGTGGAGGTAGTTTAAGATGTTATGTTAAGTTCTTTCTTCTTTTCTTTCTGATCTAGTGGCTTCAGAAGTATGACATTGCAATATAAGTACTATTTTTTCTCTATGCAGTTCTCCAGTCGCTTTTATCACATGCTTTGTCACTCTATTTGCTTTGGGTATTGCCATTACCAAGGACCTTCCCGATGTAGAAGGTGACCGCAAGTATGTCCTCTCCAAACAAATACTCCCTCTTTTACCGTTAAATTTGACTGGTCTGTGATTTGTTAGTTCATTGCCGAGCTCAACCAACACAATTACGTGATTTCTTTTTTCAATAAAAAAAAAACAAAAGAAATTATGGGCGGTTAACTACTGCTATAGTTCATCTTTTGGCTACATTTTTTGTTTATTGTGTAGGTTTCAAATATCAACGCTGGCGACCAAGCTTGGTGTGAGAAATATAGCATTGCTTGGGACGGGCCTTCTTCTGGCAAATTATGTACTGGCTATTTTTGTAGCCTTTTATATGCCTCAGGTATCAACTATTTACGGATTCTAATCTCAGGGAAAATCTCAACAAATGGCATTGTTGGTTTGGCATCCCTTTTTACCACCTGGAATTGCATTGTGTATACAGTGCCACAAGCTGTCACTCTTTCCTTTTTCATAGTTCTTCCTCAACACCACGTATTTGTACCAATAGAAATATTGATGCAATGTACCAAGCCAGTCAAAATTCAAGCTATTATCTCTCACTTGACCAGGTACAGCTCTCACAATCCTGTTATCGTTGTTTCAGGCATTTCGGCGCATTATAATGGTCCCTGCACATGCTCTCTTAGCTTTTGGTCTTGTCTTCCAGGTTGCATATATTTCTTTATCCATTTCTTTCATTGGTATTTATTATGTAATTGTAATTGTTTTTGCTAACATTGCATTTCGTGCCAATTTCAGGTGCGGATCTTGGAGCAAGCAAACTATTCAAAGGTAAATTGTGTCTTTCAATTTTAATGTACTTTTTTAATAATTGCAATTGTGCTTCTAGCTTGTAATCGTAAGTTGTAACCCGGCTCTCATTGAACTAGCAACTGGTTGTGTTGTGACTTGTGAGTTAATGCAGAAGACCATATTAGCAATGCAAGAGATTAATTGTTGACTGCTGTTCAATTGCATTGTGCAGGAAGCAATCTTGAAATTCTACGAGTTTATTTGGAACCTGTTCTATGCTGAGTATTTTATATTTCCTCTGATATAGAGGTAAATTATTAACATTTGTCTTTTTCTTATTATTGTCTTATTTTCATTTATGTATGTTTATTGAACTAATGGTACTTAGCACCTGTACTCACTAGCCACATGTTGACTGGTTCTGTGTAATATCTTGTGCTGGTAAGTAGGTAGTATAAGAAAGACTTATTCATCTTTTCTGAAAAAAAAATCAACTGTTGTTAAGCTGGTAGATGCCTATACATACTCATTGGTTGTAGTTAATATGGTATAGCAATCATTCTACTTGTACTGTATCACTACCTATGGTTCCTTTATTTTATGTTTTGGAATCTTTGCTTGCAGATGCAGTACAAGAGGCGATACTTTTTGATGATTACTTGGGTAAAATAAACCTTCAATTTCACGACTTAATATTATTCATCTATCTATAATTCTGCACAATTATTTTGTAAGCATCTCTCTATTCTTTGTCGCGAACATGTAAATTGAATGAACCAGAATTTAGTTGTATGAATTGTGGGCACAAGCTCATTGATCAATTTAACTATTTTAAGGAAATTCTTATTCCAGTCTAATTAATTTTCATGCTGCCAATAAGTACAGAAATACCCAAAGTCGGAATAAGATGCTCATGTCAGAAAATATTTTTTCCCAGATTCTGTTTAATGTTAAATTTGAAGGTAGCCTGAAACTTTGAAAGCAAAATAAAAATAAAAAGCTAATGGGAATTTCATTAGTTGTTTGCATGAAAACGATCATATCATATAATCATAAAGAGCAACGGAAAAATCGACCTACACGTTATCTAAAATCTAAAATAGTATACATAAAGAGCAACGGAACTAATTTTCGGCCACTGATTAAGATATGTTATAAATCTTGATAGTCGATTTTTTTGTAGATCAAATGAGGCGAGGTACTTTGTGTATTTTGTGTAGAGAACGTTTTTATGAGGTTTTTGCAATTGACAACATAATTATTATATATTATATGTCGTATTGTTCTATTCGTATTAATTGTGTATTTTTATTATTATATTTGATGCATTATTAGTTATGCTCTTTTTTATTAATTGTATGAATGTAAAAAAACACTCATTTAATGTATAAATATCAAGATGTATATATTTTCATACTATGTATGTATAAAATAATTCATATTATATATACATATATAGATATATCATATACTATAAATAATATTATGCATATTTTTTCGTACTATCTACAAGATATTTTCTATTGTATGCATTTTTCTATATCACATTAAATTTAATATTGTAAAATATTTATATAAATCATATTATTATTTTCATATCATATATTGTAAATTATATTACGAGTATATTTTTCATATCACGTGTATATAGTTAATATAACTCATATAATTCATATAATTATTTTCATATCATATGTATATAATTCATATATTTTTCATAATATAATTTATAATATTTTATGTATATAAAGTAATATAAAAATAATTTATAAAATTTTATGTATATATATATTATCAGTTCTAATTAGATTGACAAGCTCAAATTTCAAATCTGGTGCTTACTGCTTCCATGTAAAATGAATCCAAAAAAAAGGAAAAGGCCTTTTCTCATCTTGTTTTATCCTCTTCTGAATTAAATGGAAGCACAGTTGGTCAGTTATTGCTACAAGTTTTCCAACTTATTTTGTTGTCTCTAATACTGATGTTCATGTGCTACTTGTCATATTTAATGCCACGTGCGCTTCAACTGGTTTGCATCTGAATCTGAACTGAAGGGTCTGTACCAGAAATTTTATTGAGTGGAACTAAAATATGAAAAGTGCATATTATTATTATTTAATCATGTTTGCTGTAATTTACTAATGTAAGAAAAAACACGATCTTCTTTATCTATTGCTTTCACTGGAAATGAATATTCTATTATATAAATAATAAAGTAGCCGCAGATTTGATATGAACTCTGTTAATTCCTCCGCTGGCCGACACAACTAACCCAGCTGGAAAAGGTTGAAAGCAAAGTCTTTTTACTTCTTTTGTTTCTCCCTTTTTTTTTTTGAAGTGTAACATAAAAATGGAGTAAGGGAAAGGTGACATAAAACTGAAAAGCGTTTGTGTAGTAACGTTCGTACCTCATATGTATGTATCATTGCAAAGTGAGAAGTAGCTGGTTAAGGCAACATTTGGTGGGGGTAAAGCTGGCATATCTTAGTTGGCATTGGATGGAGATGGCATGGAGGAACGAGATCAGGTGACTCGCGGCACCTTACTGCACGTGAAGAGGATCGTCTGATTTCTTCGTGATTCGTGTATCAGATCTAAAATTCTTCTAATTGTCATCTGGATGGTCGAAGCTACATGCGGTACTACGCTGCAAGAACAGGGTCCATGGCATGGATGCCAATGTCATTACAATTACGATGATTGGATCAGATCTCTATATTATCAGACTGAGCTTAGTTTTTATATAGATATATTTTAATCCCAGCGCAACTGCGAAATTCGATAATGCGTGAACTAGCGGAGCGTGCGAGAGAGGTGAAAGTATTAAACAAAGTAATGGATCATGACATCATGTGTCGGTTCAATTAATGCATTGTCAATCGAATTAAGAAAAAGAAAAAGGGAAAGGCTCACAATCGCCCGTGCATCAGGGGCACATCTCGGGAACTCCAACTGGCACATCAATTAGGAATTAGAAATGGTCAGCTTGTGAATTTTCATTGTTGTTAGTACAATAACTTACAACAATATTAACGTGTAAAAGTTATTTATTTTTAATTTGAAAATTGCTAATTATTACATGAAATACAGATTCCATCAAAAACAGACTACATGGTTCCTAATCACAGATGGCTCGTATCCTCTACGCTCCTTTTTAGGAGTGCGTTTTGTGTTTCTAAAATATGAATCGTTGAATTAGATTTTAATGTTCGATTATTAATTATATAATTTATGAGGTTTTGTATTATTATAAAATCATATTTGAAAATCTCATCAGACGGTTTAGATTTTAGAAACGCATAATGCACCTCTGAAAAAGGCACAGAGAAATTTGTTCCATCACAGATTATCTAAGTCGTTATTCGTCTCTCGCCAAGAAAAAATCGCCTTTGATACTCAAAACTTTCTTAAAAAATCCAACTTAACCCTTGAAAATGTACGCCAACTTAAATTATGAAAATCAAGTCAGTATTTAAATTCTTTTGAAAAGATACAAATTGGTTTCCGAACTTCCATTAGCACCGAACCAGTTCGTGTACTTAAAAAAAAAGAACCAACTCAATCTTTGGACTTCCTTAAAAAAATTCAAAATGGCCCTAATTTTTTTTGCATTAAATTAATTTATAAATTTTAAAAGGTACTGCTCAATCCTTGTACTTTTAAAAGATGACAAATTTAATTCATAAACTTTTATTTGCATCACATTAGTAGAGTGACAATAGAACATAGAAAATTAGCAAGAGCGTCAAGTTTGGCTAGATCAGATCAATGGCGAGGTGTTGTTTTAGATTATCTATCTGTGTTCGAATTTCAAATGAATTGAATCAATTCTTCGTTGTCAAACTAAGTCGATCCAACTCAGATCCGACTCATCCATCATGCTCGATTTCCGATCTACTATTTATAATGCAAATATAAGTCAATGATTATGTTAAAAAGTTTATGGGTTAATTTGCTGCTAATAAATTTGAAGGATTAATTTGTTATTTTTTTTTTAAATTTGAGGACTTCTTTAGCATATATAAAAAAGTTCATGGATCAAAAATGAATTTATCAGAAAACTTAAGAATAAGGCGGATTTTACTTGTTATTATTTATTTCTTGACAGATCGGAAATGGAATTCTCTCACACTCCCTAGTCAGATTATTATACAATAGTAGACTGAGACGCCTCGTGCCTTGTGAGGTCCTTTTCCTTTTGTCCTTTTCTTCTTTCTTTTCTCTTCTCCTCCTAGAACAAAAACCAAAAACCCCAGCATAAACCCTATTACGATTTTCTCTGTTGTGTAGTGTAAAAGCTTCGACCTTTTGCTCCTAGCTTCTTCTCTCCTCTTTCTCTTTGGTGCCCAAATCAAGTGCTGGAAACAGGGGACAGAGAGAAAAAAAAGCTTCTTTTGCTTTCTCTTATTCTCCTATCCTAATCAAGGTATAAGTTCCCTTTATTTTAGATGGGAATTGTTATTTTTTGGGTACCAAAATAAACCTGTGTAAAAGCTCGAATCTTCCTACCCTTTATGTATTTCCCTTTTTTTAATAAACACTCTTCTTCACATCAATTTTTTAATTGAAGAAAAAAGACACTTGGGTTACAATTGGGACAATGATCGAGCTTCAGTTCTTGCCATGAATCCCATTTGTGTTTTCCCCCCTCTATTGCTACTGCTATTGTCAAACCTTGCTCAACTGCGTTGGTTATTTATTTGACAAAATTGCCAAAAGGAAACACATTCTATTAATAGAATCATTAAAGAAAATATTGATTACGAGCTAGCATTTAAACGCATCACAGAAAAGCATTATCAACTGCTTTCTCTGTCATTTTCTTTTTTTTTGTTTTTGTTTTTCAGCCTTACTGACTGCATGCATTAAGAAATTTGCACAGCAACAGTCCCTAGATATCTGCAACTACAAAGGCCAGGTCCAAGGTCGGTGACTTGGCAGATGATGCGGTGGAAGTGTGTGACTGGCATTGCTCTCCTCTTCTTCTGCCTAATCACTGCCACTAATAATGCATCTGGTATTCCCCACTTCTCATTGCTGAATTTCATTCAATGAAATTTTAATTGATTCTGAATGAGCGAATTTTCTGAGTACTAACTAACTGGATTCGTTTTGTTTAAATCAAAGGAGCTTTTGTGGGAATAAATGTTGGCACTGACATGTCCAATGTCCCGTCAGCATCTGCCATAGTCTCGATTTTGCAAGCGAAGAATGTAACACATGTGCGTCTCTTCGATGCCGACCGCCAGATGCTGATGGCTCTGGCCAACACTGGCATCGAGGTCATGATTTCCGTGCCCAACAACCAGCTTCTGCGTGTGGGCCAGTCCCGCACTGATGCTGCTGACTGGGTCAACAAGAACGTGGCAGCCTTCGTGCCGGGCACCAATATCACGTCCATTGCAGTCGGCAACGAGGTGCTGACGGCTCTGCCCAACGCCGCTCTGGTGCTCATTCCTGCGTTCAATTTCCTTCAGGCAGCTCTCCTAGCTGCGAATCTCAACTCCCAGGTCAAGATCAGCACCCCCACCTCCATGGACCTCATCCCAAAGCCGTTCCCCCCTTCCACTGCTCAGTTCAACTCCACGTGGAACCAGATCATGTTTCAGTATCTGCAGTTCTTGAAGAAAACTGGGTCGGTTTTTATGTTGAATGCGCAGCCGTACTATGGGTACACCAAGGGACGTGGCATATTCCCGTTAGAGTATGCACTGTTTCGGTCAGTTAACCCTAACACACAGAATGTGGACCCCAACACGGATCATGTTTACTCCAACATGTTTGATGCCATGGTTGATGCCGCTTATTACTCCATGCAAGCTCTGAATATCTCCGGAATACCAGTTGTGGTGACTGAAACAGGTTGGCCTTGGCTCGGTGGATCCAATGAACCTGATGCCAATGTAGACAATGCCCTGGCGTACAATACGAATCTAATACGGCACGTGCTGAACAATTCTGGCACTCCTAGTCAGCCCAGTGTACAGGTCAGCACATACATATACGAGCTCTTCAATGAGGATTTACGTTCTGGGCTTCTCTCTGAGAAGAATTGGGGTATTTCCTTTCCAAATGGGACTGCAACGTATAGCTTGACTTTTGAAAGGCTGGGATTGTCAAACTATCCGGAGTCCACTGGACCAGCTGGGATGTTTTGTGTAGCAAATTCCAGCGCACCCATCAGTGCACTGAAGCAAGGATTGGACTGGGCTTGTGGGCCTGGCTCGGCAAACTGCAGTGCGATTCAGCCAGGTCAGCCCTGCTATCAGTCGAATAATATTGTGGTGGTGACTTCATATGCATACAATGATTACTATCACAGAACGCAAGCAAGCGGCGGGACATGCAACTTCAATAACACAGCCATGTTGACTACTACTGACCCGAGTAAGTTGTATCTTCATGCCAATGTTGCCTTCTCTTTTTATTATTGATGTTTATACTTTAAATGCACACCAACTGCATCTTTGTAGCTCACTTACTCTTTGTGTGAAAATGCCATTGGACAATATAAAAGTATTCTTGGGCATTCTTTTTATTTTTGTATAAAAATATTGATCTGTTTGCATAAAACTTGGGACAACTGGCTTGTCCAGGTTGCCAGTATGTTTAATTCATTGCATAAAGTATCTGATCCTGTTATATTAATGCTACTGTTATTGTTGCTGATTTTCATTGCAGGCAATGGATCATGCATCTTTGCAGGAAGGTGAGTTATTTCTCTATACAAACTTACAAAGTGTACTTAGCTAGTAGGCACCAGTTTTATTCTGCTTGGTACCAGTTAATGCCACTGGCACGCCTTATGCTGGCAACACTGCCTTCTTCTTTTATCCAACAATAATAACAACCAACTCTCTAATTCCCAGTCTTTTTAACTTTTTGGACCAAAGTTGCCCAATTTAGAATTAAGCACCTCCTGACACGCCCCTCGCCCAAAAAAATAAATAAATAAATAAAAGAAAAGAAAAGAAGGGAAAAATAAAGAAATATTAAATGTAAGGCAAGAGAACAACAAAGCATGGGTTCCATTAGCAATCAACATTTTGTATTTCTAAGATAATAACAAGCTCTCAAAATTTCAATGACAGTTCTGGGTCAAACAGCACAGGTGGTGGCCTCACTGCTCTTGGACCAGTGGGCCCCGACAATTTCGGCACAGTTAAATGTCATGCCAGTGCTCTCCTTTACACAATTCCCATTGTGTTGCTTTGTCTAGTTTAGTTGTAAAAATAAAATACTGGAATATTTGTTGCAAATGCAATTTTGGAAATAGGTTAGGAGATCAGCTGTGCATTGCATTGGGTAGTTGTTAGTGGTGCATTTGTGACTTGATGTGGGGTATAGTTGTTTTATCTGCTCTCAGTAAATTTCGTTTAGTTCTTTAAATGGTGAATGACTTTCTTTTCATCTCCAGAATTTATTTGTTCGTTTTTTCTGATCGTGATATATTATCTCACAATTGAGTCACTACAAAAGAACATAACGACAAGCTTACAATCTCCATTTTTTTATGTAGAAAGTTTCTACTAGAAAAAACCTAGGAAAATTAATACTCTAAAAGCGTCATTCGCCAGCACTCTGAAGCTATGAAAGAATCCACTCAACCCTTTCTAATTTCTAGTTCCCAGCTATATACAACAACAATATAACAGGAATGGAGGATTTCATAAATCATCTCAGAACAAACTAAAGGAAATATCCATCCAATCAGTGATCTGACCCGCTAGATAATAAACATTATGAGATCAAATATCTCAACAACCGATATGCAAAATTCTAAATGTATTGGAGTTCCCATATGCTGATCAAATTTTGATGTAAATAGCAGTTCATTTCCAGAAATAGTAATGAGTTCAATGAAAAAAAGGAAAGTTGTTTTGAGTTAATTTGAGGAGCAGCTTTAGACCATACGACCAACAGCCTGATCGCTCATCCTGCGGCATAGCTAAAAATCTCGGGGCTGTAACCACATCAGAGATGCCTCAGTAAGAAAGAAAAGGTAGATTCAGACGCTCAGCAATAGATCACTGAGATACACTACCACAAAAACCCACCACACAAACTAACTAGCGCTGATACTGGTAACAATACCAGTACCTAGCAAAAGAATCTACATGTAGAAATCCCCATACAAACTACAACAACAACAACAACAACAAAGCCTTTATTCCTAAATAAATTGAAATAGACTAGAAATGAAATCCAATATGAAATGAAAATCAATATCAATAATTATAATATAGTAAATAGTAAAATAATAGTAAAATAAAAGTACATAGATGATGATGATGATAATAATAATAATAATAATAATAATAATAATAATACACTATTTTACCAATCATAATAAAAGAATTTGAAAAAAAAAAATGTTCTTTTGTAATCCAAACAACCTTCCAGAAATTGTAAACTCCAGCTTTCAGTTTAGTTATTCACGTTTCCTCGAATTGCCAACCTCCAAGTTCCACCAGAAATCCAGAATCAATGTCAACACAGACAAGGATGAACAAATGGGCATTCAGGAAAATTCAAATAATTGTTCACAGTGAGAGAATGTTAAAGGGGATTTCCTTCAAACAATTCAAACAATTGTTCACATCCTGGTTCTGTACTATCTTGCCTCCCAAAATTTGTAATGCTAAAATAAAAAGTGGGGATCAAAGGGGAAAACAACAATAGTAGTAAGTAGTAACCTTTACTGAACATTTTTTTATTACACCATTACTCTTTAATCAGAGAATATTATCTCTAACAAACAATTGCCTCAACAAAATTCAAAAAGCAATGAAAAATAAAATCAACATGTTTACAATAAACGGTCAGAGAGACTTGGCAAGCGGCGAAAAAAATTGAGAGCCGGTGGGGGCATTGGGTCTCGAAACATAGGATGCCTCAGAAAGTAAAAGCCTAGAGCCACAGCCACCATTTTGGGTGGCACTGTGTACAGAACAAGCGCAACTGCCAAACAAAATCCAATAAATATCCTGGTAGCTCTCGGGTCCCGCCAGCTCACCAATGCCTGTATCCTCTCACCCTGTGCTGCAAGGTCACCGATCACTCTTTGCACTCTCCCAGCAAGCGTCCTTAATCTCTCGTATCTTGCTCGTATGACATCAGGACCCGGCACTGGGTCAAACTCCTCTTCTAGCTCATCAGGCTCCACTGTATCAGCCTGAGACAGCCTGGCATCCATCCCGGCCGGCACTCTGGGACGGAACCGATAGTACCACACACCAATTACGAAAACATACAATGCTGCTGTGGGGACCACCAACTCAGGATACCAGACAAGAACAAGATATAACACATGTACCAAAATTGTTGTGACTCGGTTTCGCCACTGCCGAACAGAGTTGACCCAGCGAGCCAGACCTACTGCCCATGCAACAACACCCATGATGCGAAACCAATTGGATTTGCTTCTTCGCACACTCCATGTGTGTGCATCAGCATCTAGCATGTACCGCACGACCTCCCGACCAAGTGGAGGTTCAGACCGCTCTAACCATACAGCCACTGTATGTATTGCAGCTCCCCTGAGCACCTCCTGTTGCGTGACACCTATTGGTCTCAAGTAGTGCATACGCGGGAGCAATGGTTGTGTGTAAGTTGCCCATGTATCAGGCAGTAGCGCATGACTTGCAAACCGCACTGCCAGTTGGACCTCCCCCATTTTCTTCAACCCAGAGCGAAGGAGCACTAGTAAAGGATAGGTGCAAGTGTAAGCCCGGTTGCTTTCGAGGGTAGAAACCCGGATCCTTACTTTTCCTATGCGGTAATCGGACCGGTTCTCACCACCCATGTCAGCAAACATTCGCCAATTGTCAAACACACCAATAGTCAGAACAGTGCATGGATCATAGACCTGCCATGTGTACTGCTCGTTCCATTTTGGGTCAAAGCTATCCATAATGGTTCGTGTTCGTACCCACTTCTTTCCGTACTTTGCCACACAGTAAGCATCTGTTGATCCCTTACCACCAGACTTGTTTTTCATTGGAAGGAGATCACGTGCGCCGATTATACCCAACTCAAGTGTACCAACTGGCGGTTTCCATAGTTGCTTGGCAGTAGGCCGGTAATCGCTACATAGATGTGCCGCCTCATCTAGCACATGGTACCCCCCTTCCATGCACAGCCTTAGATGAATGCGGCCACAATAGTTGGGGCCACCAACCATGCTTGAATTCATACACATACTACCTGGCCCTTGATGGCCGGAACCACTTTCTAGATTGAACCACTTACTCACAACCATCTGACGCTCATCCAGCCGTTGCTCGGCACAATTTACTGGCACTATTGTGTGCCCAACAAGCAGTGGTTCTTTTGTCGTCCGGTCTTCTACAAGCACAACCATGTGCTCCTCTAATGGTTCAGATACCACGAACATGAGATCCTCTATCCATGAAAAAGTGGACCCGCTACCTGTTACAGTTGATCTTCGGGTTCGGGCAGATTGAAATCCCAACTGGATCTTTACCCGTACGTCATATGCCATGCCTGGAAGTGGAGATGGAATTCTTACATCCTGTGCTTCTATGACGGAGGCACGCAGATACCAGAGTTTAGGTGACTGGTACACCTTCGATCGGGTATAACTCACATAAGGTGCATCTGTGTTCCATGATTCAGGAAATGCATCATCTGCCTGAGTACCTATCCAAACTGAAACCATGATATCACCCATAATTTGATCGGACCCCCCAGGGCCTCCTGGATATGGTTCACTGCCTTCAAGCCGGTACCACTGAGGTGCAAGAGGTCCATCCGGTTGATCCCTTACAGGTACATCTGACAGGTCAAAACAGACACCACCAATAAACGGGTCTGGCGAGTTGATAGCACCATCCCATACTGATATTTCCAGTGTCTGTTCAGGTCTAGAATTGCTGAATGAAAATACTTGGTTCCATTCTGGGTTGCCCGTACCAGTATCACGTGCTGGCCTTGTCCGAAGCGTTTGGGTCCCAGCAGATACCTTCACAAAAGGGCTCTCGCAAGGCCGTAAACCTCGGGCCTTCACGATCCGTACAAATAGATACTTCATGGGCTCGACCAGATCATAAGTTGATTGAACTGGTTCAACCGACTCCATAACAAACCGACCTGAGATGGTCCTTGCTCGACTGTTGGACCGCCGTGGCATGCGTATCCGCTCAGAGCTTGAGGTGGTCTGAGTCTTTCTTACCTCTGGTGGATATGGGTCAGGCACCTCCATCACATCTGGGAAATGAGGAGGGTCCGGCTCTGGTACGGGCTGAACCATCACATGAGGAACATGTGCTGGCATATGAGGTGGCGGTGATTCCTCAACCACCACAACAGGCGCAGGTGGCGGCAACTGCATCTCCACTGCTGCATCTGTTGGCGCCGGGATCTCAGGCAACTCCTTTGGTTCCTCTGGAGGAGGTTGTGACTCGGCCGGAGGAGGGCCCCCCGGTTGATCAGGCAGCTTCTCCTCTGGTGGTGGGACTGCTTCATCATAATAATAAATTTTTAATCCAATCTCGCCTCGTATCCAGCTTAGTAAGTTCCTCTTCTCAAGTGGAAAGTAAACGATTCCCTCCTCGCCACGTCGTGAGAATTGAGACCCATATATGCGGACCCGGCCTAAGAAATGGTTCTTGTGCCCAGCAGCAGATAACCGCCGGTCGTTGTACACCTCAACATCGAGTTCTTCTAAGGCCATTGAAGATGGGTCGGGAACGATGAATTCAAGCCTCTCCATCCATTGCGGATTCAAATCCCGTGGTATGGTCTGAGTGCGCTTGCGCTGTCCGGCAAAATCCACTACGACATAAGCGCTAGAGGTACCGAGGCCATCTTTAGGGATTAGGTCCCGGGCATCAACGACTTCTACAGCTAGCTTTCGGATTGTTGCAGAAGATGGCGGTGTGGTCATTGGTTCATGAGGAGAAAGAAGGTGGGAATGGAAGAAGAGAGAATTTAATTAGCTTTGTTTCATCTGATCAAGAATTTTGAAAAGAGAGAGGAGGGAGAAGGGCTTTTTCTTTTCCTTTTCTTTTGCGTGTGAGTGTGTTTGGGAGAGAGATTCTTCAAAAGAACGGCAAGAGGAGAAATAGGAAGAGGGAATATGGTTCCTATATATCATTCTGTCTAGTGCACCTCTCTTTCTCTGTCTCTCTTTTAATTTGAGTTGTGGTTGTTGTAGGAATCCGATCCCTCTCTCTTTTTGAATTAATATTACAATTAAAATTAAATTAAATTAAATTGAGTCATCATAAGCAAGACCTTTTCTCTTAAAGAACATTAATTTTTGGTTCTAAAGTGGAGCCCACAAATGTTCCTCTAGTGATTTGAATCAAAGAATAATTAAAGCGAAGATATGAAAGACTTAACCCAAAGAATAAAGTTTACACTCCAAAACAATTTTCCCACATGTAAGAGATATTGTCATATGTAATGTAATGTCTTCCTAGTTTTGGAACAATTGCACGGTCTTATCATCTATTTTATTTAATTCCGGATCATTAATTGTTATTAGCTTAAACTCTTTCTGAGTCATTATTTTTTTCTTGAGTAAAGTAGGCTTGGCCTACTTATTTTCTGAGTCATAATTTTCAAAAAGAACAAAGATTTTATGGATGCTTATCAGTATCAGTACTATTCAATTGTAAAATAGTAGTCCTGAACCGCCACCTCTGTTTATTCAATTTTATTTATGGGAAATATAATTTCCCCAAATATAGCAGAATGGGTTTAGTCTGTATACTTTATTCAGTTGTGAACTCCACTAATTTGCATTGTATGGGACTATATATAGGCGGATGTAATTGTTCTTTTTCTAATTGTATGCATTGTAACTTGTAAGGGAGGTAACCACTTTGCCTCTTGAAGTCAAATATTCATAGTCGGTTCATTTTGAGTTGTGAAACAAAACTGAAATAAAAGAAAGACAATTTTTTTTAAAACTAGTAGGGTAGCAATTACTTCATTTTCATTGTATACTACAAACTGAAGTAAAAGGAAAAAACCCATCTAACAGCCTAAGCTGCTAATAAAAGAAAGACATGAAGTAAGATGAATTCAATTTTGTGTACATACCTTTAATTGAATGAAAATTAGTAGGCTTTCCGCCTGCTGCTTCAAAAAAAAGATGAATTCAATTTCATACTCGGTTCATTTCCTATTTGGACACTCTGCAGTTAAACTGTTGAATTAAATAAAAATAGAGCTGAACTCACATGAGAATTCAATTACTATAAATAAAATGAATCAAATTCTCAGAAATTCAGTTAGTAAAGGAAATTATGTTAGATACATTAATTTTTCAATTGTGACTATAATGATAAAACCAGCTACTGAAAACATAAAAATCCATATGGTCAATCAATTCAAAATTCCTCTGTTTTAGTCTAAGGATCAAACCCCATAAGCAAAAATGAAAGATACAAAACCCAATTAGGTATACACTAAAAAAAAAATTAATACATTGGAGGAATTACAATAATTTTCCCAATGGTCCTGACATGGGCATGGAAAATTTTGATGAGTCGATCAATCTTCGCTTTACTAAATCTGTGATCATTTTCAATTATAATGTTGTCAAGGTACTCCCACAAGAATATAACGCCCGATGATTCCTTGTGGTCAATCTCGTCTTGCAATGGATATTTCCAATTCTGCAGAAATAAATTTAATTTATAAATGGTTGATCATACAAATATAATTGTGTGTCTTGTTGAAGGATTAAGCAAGCAATGGGAAGAGAAAGAGATAAGATTACAGTAAAGAGCTGCACAGACAGCACAGTAAGGTCCTGAAGACGAGGTGAATGCCAGAGGAAATATGCCACCAAATCAAAATTTTCCATCACATCCCATCCTCCAATTCTCAAACTCTCCAAGTTGTCAAAGGTCTTAAACTGATCCAAACATCCACCAACTGTGCGTTCATAGTTAAAGGCGACATTAACTAATTTCAAAATTAAGAGAAAAACTCCATATTATATATAGTGACTTATATTAAGTGATAATTTCTCCACTGAGAATTAGGAATTAACTTTGATTAAAAGATAATCAACCGCCAGAAGTGAGGTATAGTAACTCAACTCAATCGCGTGCATCAGCTTAATTAACATGAAAAAATCTCACGGTATATGAATTTGATATGCAAAATATGCTTTTTAAGATTGCATTATGACACTTTAAACAAGGAGTAAGTAATGGTGTTGTATTTTATGGAGCTGAAAGATAACATACCTCGAAAGAGAGATGCTTCAGACCAAACGTTAAACTCGTAGCATTTGAACAACTGCTAAGAAGTTTTAGATTATCATACCAATAACTCATATCAGCATTTATTAGGGATGGCATGGAGCTTATTGACAGGCCTTTATATGCTTGACCATAGCAATATTCTGTGACCAAACTAACATTTTAGATGAAATCTCAGAGAGATGTAATCCACAATAATCAAGAGCTAGGTCTTCAAGGAGAGGGCAACCCTGAAAAGGCATCGTCTTGAAATCCTCATCAAGTTGTACCTTAACCAGCCTCAAGATTTTCAAATTGGGCAGATTGATTGATTTCGTTTCGGTGAAAGTTACATTTCTAGGATGAGCAATTCTAATTGCAAATTTTGTATGGATTCACAATGGAAAAGTGAATCAGGCAGATGAAAGTCAGCAAAGGTATTTATATGTACCAACTTAGGCATTAGAAGTGGGATGCGATCGAGCCACTTTCTGAGAGGTTTAGAATCGACTCTATACGAACTACATATGAGTCGAAATGTATCCAAATGCATTGGCTCTCTATTGTCCAAAACATTATCAACAAATTGCTGAAAGGCACTATTGCATGCCTTGAAACTACCATCGGAAACAGGGCCATTAATCATAAATTCTTTGATGTGAAACTCCAAAACAGGGACAGAAGCCCAAGTGTTTCTCCATCTCTTGGATAAAATGCATGTTTGTACGACCTGTTTCGTGCTAAGGAAGGAGACTCATTGAGAAGGATAGAGGGCCTGGAGCGAGGGAGTGAATGAAATTCTGATTCTGATGACGTCGTCGTTGTCTTGTTGGGCTCTCTGATGGCGATTGGGCTCCCAGCAGCAGTGTAGGAGAAGCTTCAGGAGGATGCGGAGGCGGAGGAGCGCGGGGAGTGGTCGATTTGGAACAGATATATAGTATTTATGTTCTTGTTTATTTAGTTCTGGTTCGCTGTTAAATATTGAACAGTTTAAATTTGACAGGAGGGAATATTTTAGTTCTAATTCATTGTTTTTAAGAAGATAGCGAATATTTTGTGGATGTTTATCAGTATCAGTGTCACTCAACTGGCAGAACTGCCCCCTCTGCCTATTCAATTATATTTATTAGTTTAAATTTTTGAAGAGTTTCATCTTTTAATTTGAATTTTGTTATCTGTATATCGTTTCCTATTGATTTAATACTTTTGTACAATTTTTTCGTTTTAATATTTTTCTTTAATTTTTCATTCAAAAAAGTACTAGAAATTAATTCCTCCAAATAAAGCAGAGTGCGCTGTTTAGTCTGTACAGTTTATTCAATTGTGAATTGAACTAATTTTGCATTGTATATGTGGACCTAATTGTTCCATTATCGAATTTTATACACTAAAATGGAGGTAACCACTTTGCCTTTTTAAGTCAAATATTCATATTCAATTCTTTTGTGAGTTGCGAAAGTAAACTGAAATAAAAGATAGACATGAAGTCAGATGAAGTCAATTTCATATTAGATCAGTTCATTTCCTGTTTGGCTACTCTGCAGTTGAACCGTTGAGGCATATATAAAAAGAGTTGAATTCACGTGAGATTCAATTAGTGTAAATAAAAACTAACAAGGCCAGGACAAGAAATGTTCAGGCTCTTTAATTCAAGATAACAACGGTCAATTGCCAACTTCAACATTTTAGACGAAATCTCAGAGAGATATAATTCACAATTATCAAGGATTAGATCTTCAAGGAGAGGGCAACCCTGGAAAAGCATTGTCTTGAACTCATCATCAAGTTGTGTCCTACCCATTGGCGGATCCAGCCTAGGTCAGGGTAGGCGAGTGTCTATCTCTGAATTATAAAATTGCACATACATTCAATAAAATTTAGAAATTATGCTCAATTTTAAATTATTTTTGAACTAGCACTTTAATTAACTTGACAGTTAGCATATTAACACTAATGTATCTAATCTTAAAATGACATCATATAGATTGAATTCAACATTTAGCACCTTAATCAATACTAATTAGTATATGTTGTTTAGATTTTTTTCATGATCCTCAATTAGCGTTACATGACCTTAGCTTAACATATTATTTTTCAGTGTTCACCAAGGATGCATAAACTTCACAAGCAATGCAAGACGTTGGTGCAAAATTTGAAAAGCTCATCCCTAACCCTTTTAGTTACTTACAAATATTTAATGTTTATCCAAGATCATTTGTTTTATCATGCAAAATTGTGACAAAATAACTTCAATATGAATTAATTCACAGTCATCCCCTCTCTTATTTATTTTAAAATATTAAAAAAAATTGTTCGATAATGTTGATAATAGAAGAATTACAATGTTGATAATAGAAGAATTACGCAAAATTTTCAAAATATAAAATTTCTTAGGGATGTCTCGATTTATCTTCATCGATTTGATTTTCTAAGTATTACTATATTTTACCTATATTACTTTTGTTAATATTTAAAACATACTCATTATTTATTATTTATTATATTATCATTATTTACATCGATCTTTTTTATTACTTGAATTGAATTGAATTTCAAACATATACAAATTGTTTTGAACTAAAGACTTTATTGTTGTTGTTGTAAAATATATTATTGTGGTATTCAATATTATGACCGAAATTTATGTTTTTATAAGTTATTTGTGTCTATTTACGATCAAAATTCTAGATCCGTCACTGATCCTACCTACCTCCATATGCATTGGCTCTCTATTTTCCAAAACATAATCAACAAATTGCTCAAAGGCACTCTTGTATGCCTCTGAAACTTCCGTAACAAATAGAGTCATTAGTTATAAATTCATCAAAATCAAACCCCAAAACAGGGACAGAAGCCCAAGTGTTTCTCCACCTCTTAGATAAAATGCATGTTTGTAAGACATGTCTGGTGCGTAGGAAGGAGAGTATGTGGTCTATAATCGCATTGGGCAAGTTACTAACCCGATCAATGCCATTCAATCTGATGGTAACTATTTCAGGACCTCTTTGATCTTTCAAATTAGAATCAAACCTCAATCACTTGTGTGCGTGCAAGACTGTTACAAAAACAGTTCAACAATCCTAAACCATATTAAAAAAGAAGTATGAGGAACACAATCAATTCGAATTAGTTATGCAAAAAAAAACGCCTGATAGAATTATTGAGCAAATTAAGAACAATTTACAAAATTAATTGAAGAAAATACCGTATGAAATGAAAATTATTTGGTAGCACAAGACGAGAAAACCATCAAATATCAACGCTCAGAAAGTTACTTTTTTTTTCAAAAGATACTATTTTATTTCTTACCAAATATCTTTTAACAATGCATTTTTTGTGATCTGCGCAGCTTAATTTGAACCATCAAATATCAACGCTCGATTATAGCTAATATGATTAATAAAAAATAATATTTTAATCCGACGGTAAAATGATAGCCCCAAAAAAAGTGCGCGCAGTCCTTTTCGCTTTTTATTTTGAGTTGACATTCATTCGCAAGTACCGTAGAGGTCTGGTAAAGCCCAAAAGCCCAAATAGCGATCCAACTATCGTTTCTTTCTATTTGCAAAAAGAGAAGGATAGGAGCGAGTGAACATCTGCTTCGGATTCTGATGTCGTCGTCGTCGCTGTCGGGCTCTCTGACGGCGATTGGGTTCCCAAGCGGCGGCGGCGGAGGAGGATCTTCGGGAGGAGGCGGAGGAGGAGGGTGGGGCAGAGGGAGAGGCGGTGGCGGAGGGAGAGGTGGAGGAGCCATGTCGGCGTCTGCGTCGGGAAAGCGGATCCAAAAGGAGATGGTGGATCTGAATTCAAACCCGCCGGCGGAGTGCTCGGCGGGTCCCAAAAACGACAACCTCTACCACTGGATCGCCACCATCCTCGGCCCCGCTGGTATTACCACTCACTCTACCACAGTAACACTGGATTGCAATTGCTTATTAGCAGTATCAATTCATTTCTTTCCTGTTACAGAGAGACTACATTCTTCTTTTTCTTTTTTTTCCTTTTGCTTGCCAGGTTCCCCATATGAAGGCGGCGTGTTTTTTCTGGATATCATCTTTCCCTCTGATTATCCCTTCAACCCTCCCACGGTATATATAATTAATTCATTAATTAAATTAATTAATTTGTACTTGCATAATATCATGATGATGACTATGCATATAATGCTGGCGCAGGTGTGCTTCAAAACAAGGATTTACCACTGCAACGCCGACTCTGCGGGGAACCTGAATCTGAGCATCCTCAAAGAAGGATGGAGCCCCGCTATGACCATTTCTAAGCTACTCCTCGCCATCCGATCCATCGTCACCAATCCCGATCCATGTATATAAATTATTTCCTTTCCTTTTCTAGTTAATAAATACAATGCACTACATCGTCAGTCACCTGTCCCTGATAATAAATGAATCATCTGTGCTTTTCTTTGTTGATCTTGCAGACAATGCCCTCGTCCCCAGCATAGCTCAGTTGTACCTAACCGATAGAGGTAAGCATGACAAAATTGCTGCTGAGTGGACAATGAGGTTCGCTCGTTAGTCGCTATTATGCTATTAGTTCAAAGTTTCACTTGTACAGACATTATCTGATGTTCTCGAGCCTTGCTGAATTTGGAATTATAGGCATGTGGCTTGTATTTTTTGTAGACATCTTCCCATCTCAAATGTTTTTTTCCTATGTACATTACTTGCTAAACCGTATCCTAGTTGAAGATTCTCTGATACATGATACATGATACATGAAAGCCTTATTGTTTTTTGAAATTTTTTCTATTTCAAATGCTTATTCCCTATGACTTTCTGTAATTTTATTAGAAAAAAGAAAGGAAAGAGAAATACTGTGTAGCTAAAGAAACTTTCATATTCAGCCCTATGAGCCTAGCCTTTCCAGTATTTTGGAAGTGGATGTATCATGTTTATAGTGAAATTATTAGGACCGGCCTTTAGACGGTAGCTTGAATGTTATTTTCACAGGTGTGTAAAGCTGTTAATAGTATGGGTTTGGAGGAATGATGAACATAAGTTGGATACGATTTGTGCATCTGTTTGGGTATCTCAATTATCAGAAAGAGGGGACCTAATGTCCTAATTAGATATGACAATAAATGAAGCAGATAACAGAGGATTGACAAAATGGCCTCATTGGTCTGTCCCAAATGTAGCAACAATTCTTCTCTGTTTAGAAAGGGTGGTGATATAAAGTATTCCCAAATGTAGCAACAATAATAATCTGATTATTGTTGCCTGGCATGAGCATTTCAAAGTATATATGTTGTTAGTCTTAAATAACACCAGTAGTCATGTCAAGCATAGCATGCATAGTGCACACCACTTTCCCTTTCTGAATAACGTTCCAAGTTAAATTCTCTGTTGAATAAATAGAACTATCCATGCTAATAAAAGATGTTAACAATTATATTCAAAGCATAATGTGTTTGTTGAACTTCTATTGAATATAAATTTTACAGAGAAAAAACTAAAAAAAAACTATACCTTGATTTGAGCTTGTTTGATAATAGGAAATAGAGTCTGCTATGGACAAAAAATTTAAAACACAAATCAATTAATCATTGATATTTATCAATAAGTGTGCAATCAATTTAATTTTGCATTAATAAATATGCCGTGGTTCAGATAAGTAAAGTCCCCTCAATCAAATTAATTTTGATCAATAGAAGCAAAATAGAAAATGGAATATAGCGAAGAAGAATGCTAATTCGGTTGTCCAACCAAGATAAAAATAACAGAGAAAAAGAAAATTAAAAAGAGAATGACATTTTTCTAACTAATAATTTATTCCTTTCATCAAATGATGTTATTATGATTGTAAATAGTAAATAATGTTTCAAAACACTTTTGTTTTTTAATAACATTTTGCCAACGTTATTCCTTGATTATTTTTCTTCAAACAATCCCAATATATATTGATTTGCCAACCGACCCGATATTTAACCATTTTTTTAATCATTTATCAGTGAAGTGAGCTATCTAATTGAAAATTGATAAGTAATATAATATGTTAACCATGCTTGGATGCATTATATTCACGTAATATGCGATTAGGTAAGGAGAAGTGCGTTGTCCGTATATTATAAGAACCAGTAAAAATAGAAATCACACTGATTCACCCACTCCTGCTGTCCTGCACCGCTAGGTGATCAGCATACTTTATCAAACCAAACTAACAGTGCTGAAGAACTTGGTTCCTACTCCAGTGTCAACGTCAGGAACCACCAACATCAGATGCTGTTATTTCATTTGTTCCTATTTCAAACCATAAAAAAGACCTTACACCTTTTGTAGGCAAACCTCCACACCTGACCTAAAGCTACTTACCTAACAGGCTAACAACACTGGGACATATATATACGCATGTTCCATCCAGTTTTGACTACCTTCTCCCTTGCATCAACCAAAATGGAAACTGAATCTAGTTTGACGAAGCAGCGCCGCTATGATCTTAGCATGTCCAAGAGAACTAGGAGAGCCAACATCCCTACGGTTGCTGTTGAAGTGAACACAGAGGAGGAGAGATTACTCGTGTTCGCAACCGTCACCTCTCAAGAGAAAAACGAAGGGGAGAAAGTAGGCAGTTGCACATCCGACATAGCTCGAGTTAAGGAGATTGTTGTTGCACCGGCAACACCTCGGCCATCACTGAAGCAGCTGATGCAAGTAACCAACAAGGAGACAGATGCAACACAAGTTGACAAGCAAGATTTAGTTAGAGATACGGTTTCGGAGAGAGACAAAGAAGACAACATGCTGACTCTTGTGGTGCAGCAGCAGTCCCAGATTGTGACGGGGATGAAACCACCTGGCATGGTGAGGCGGTGTGCAAAAGTTTTGAACCAGATGATTAAGGTGAGGTACGCACCAAAGCAGAAGAATGCAGTTCCCCTCATCGCAATGTAAGACTTGCTTGCTAGCACGTATATTTGTCTGTCGATCAATGATGAAATATCTCAAAATAGCAGACTACTTTTTCAGATTTAATATATTTCTTCTAAATTGTTGTTCTTTTTTGTGTCTTTCGAGTCAATCAGATCTCCTTAGCTGAACTCCAACCCTTTTTAATAGTTCCTTTTTGTATTATACTATCACCTATCATGCATTAATGCTTTCTCTGTGGTATATTTCCGTGAGTGGTTTCAAAACAATAAAATCTCTCAAATTTATTTTTTAAAGAAAAAGAAAAAACACATAAAGGTTTACTCGACAGTCAGGGTCGGCCAGAGATGAGAAAATTCAACTCAAATAAGAAACCTGATAAAATTCAAATGTACCATCTTCCTCTACAGACCCAAAGGAACAAAAATAAAATGATACAAACAGAGGAAAAGGCAGCTCCAAGGAACCTCCAAAAACTGTCTTGAAAAAATACACATTGCTCCCGCACCCAAATCACCAACTCCCATTCCAACAATTCCAACCACAAATCGGAAGCAAATCCACTTAAAAATAATTAAATAACCAATCTTTTCCCTACCAAATTACAGAATTCCGCTATAACCACCAATAGGTTCTTAAAATCTCACTGAGGCAATGCATAATTCGCGAGCTCATAACATCTTGGCCTCAAGTAGCAACCACTGCTGGCCCTTGCCTCCGTAAGCCGACTTACAGGAAATAGTCTGGAGTCCTACGAGTCACATCTGGTTCTCCCCTTCTTGGGGCTGGATCAAACTGTACACATTTTTAAAAAATTGTATCAGGACTTCATTTAGTCTAAATTCCATATGAACTTCAAATAGACAGCAGACCTACACAACTCAATTGGGCATATCAACACCAGGATTTGAAAATGTTTAGTGTTTAATCTCACTTTTGTTGTATGTGTGTATTTGTATGTCTTGTATTTAGGTTCATCACAGCTACAAATCAGTATTACCAATCAGATTCAGTACTGGTTTGTACTGGCCAGCACATCAGAAGTCAGACCAACATTGCAATGTTTTAGTACTGAGTTAAACAATCAACTTCTCTAATTCAATAATAGTTTTATCCCAAAAAAAGGACACCAGGCACACACAGAAAAAGGAGAGGAAAGGGGTGATGATGACCTGGATGAAAGTATGACCCCTGCAGTCATCAACTTCCAAAATGGATGCCATGTTGCCGCAACGGTAGCAATAGTTCGGTGCACTAAAAATGGTGACCACCTTTTGTTCCTGATTTTACAAAATAGAATTGTCAAAACTATGCCTCCCGGCAACTAACCAATGAACAAGAAAGAGACACAGGTGCTCTTACATGACCCCAGTTATAACCCTCCATAACTAACTGATGGGCTCTTGCAATCAGCTTGAGGTTGTTTGTGTGATTAAATTGCTCAGATATATCCTGAAAAAATTTGCAAATATATTCAATAGGCAAGCATAAGAGAAGAGAGAAGAACACCAGGAAAAAATAAACAAAAAGGTGGGGTACCTGTCCGAAGGTGTAACCAGCACCACGAGGAGATATGCCCCAGCCACACCTGTCGTCAGGGTCTGACCACAGAAGATCACACATGGGGCCCTCGTGAGGCACCTCCTGCACCCGGTCAAAGTTCCTTATACTGTCCAGTGTCTCTATCGATGGCGAAAGCCCCCCATGCAAGCAAAATATCTCTGACTCTACCTACACATGCACACACACGACAGGAAGCAACATCTTTCAAATCTCCAAAACAACAAATTGAAACTACTTTGATGTAAAATCGTTATAAAACAGTACAAACATGACATACTAGTGCTGTTAATGGGAAGTAATCAAAGAGGTCTGTAAAAATCTTCCATACGTTCGCACTTCCATACCTGCCATCAGGATAACCACAAATGTCATTATCAGCACAAGAGTAGTATATTAAACTACAGCTTTTTTTCTTCTTTCGTGAGCTGGAAATGAGACAAGTTTAGCAGAACTCACTTTCTTAAACACTCATCATAAAATCCATAAACTTGAGTTATCTGCAACATAAGAACAAACATTCTTTAAGCAGTATGCTTACTATCTAACATTAGGTCAAACAATGAAAACAACGCAAGTGAAATATCACCTGTCGGCTCTCATGGTTTCCTCTGAGAATTGTAATTCGATGAGGATAACGAACTTTTAGCGACACCAAAAGCTGGATATTGAAAACAAGCTTTGGTTTAGATGTGACCAGAAGCAACGGCCATAAACCCAATTATGTTTGCATCAATAACTGTACAAAGGTATTTAGTTCCAATAGTCACATGTTCCCCCTGAAATTTCCTCCCAGTCACATTTTAGAAAACAAAAAAAAAAATATAAGTGGTGCACGACACTGCCAATTTCAGTACCAAAAGTATGAAACAACCTGTTTCTTACATCTTAAACAACCTCCTTCTGGTTCCAATGGCTGCCCAGATAGTAAAATATGGTCACAATTTCAAATAACCACTAAAACATGCTGCAACAGTTTAGGAAATTTTCTTCTACCCACTCTATTTGCAATGTTAAGAACTCTAGATACATATATAGATCCTAAGTATTGAAACAAGGGAAGACCAGAACATCGCGGCACCGGACTACTCATGGCTACGTATTATTGAATCAAGTCGTAAACATTCTTAAACATCAATATGCTCAGAAGAGTATGTAGATGCTCATCAAAATCTGCACTCACAGTGACAGTTTCAACTGAATAGTATCCACGGTCCACGTAATCTCCCATGAATAGATAGTTTGTATCTGGACACTGTCACAATAAAACAGAAATTTAAGAGACATCAACAGCGAAGCATTTAATGAGAAGAAAAGAGATAAAAAAAAATGCTAGAACGGTTAAAAACAGAACCTTGCCACCAATGCGAAACAATTCGGCAAGGTCGTGAAACTGTCCATGAATGTCACCGCATATAGTCACAGGACTCTTCACAGGCTGTAAAGACATAAGAGTTATTACTAATTACTGTGACAGAAAATTAATAGAGGAAGGTTTCCTTTGAGAAATGAAAGTAAGGGGGTACCTGAACATTGCTTTCTTCCATCAATATCTCTTTGGCCTTCTCACACAAAACTCGAACCTGCACAGATAACCATCGGAACACCACATGGATAGATATTAGATAAGCAGCAGCAAATCCTAATTACTAAAAGAAAAGGAAATGTATAGATCGGAGCAAAGAGAGAGAGGCTGAAGCTCACCTCTGGTTCGGAGAGAGGCTTGCATTGCATGAGTTGCTCGATCTGACCGTCGATGTTCCCCTGCGAATTCGCAGTCATTGTCGCTGCTTCTTGACCTCCGTTCCTCTTCCTCTTCCTTTTTCGTTTTGCCTTGGAAAGAGACCCAAAAGGATCGATGATCTACAGCGATGCGATCGGAATCGAAGAAAAGTCTAACCCTAGATCTCGACAGGTAGTCAGCAGAAGAGGTGGAGTCGGGATCTCTTCTCTCTCTAACCAGATCGATTCGATCGTGGTTTACTTTTTTTTAACTGATGGAAATGATGGATTTGAGAGAGTGAGAGAGAAAGAGAGATCGAGGAGAGAGAGAGATGATAATGGTAGAATAGAATTGTAAGAAGAGGCGGAGATGTAGGGAAAGACCTCCTCGATTTGGAGGTAGAGAGAGAAAGAGAGAGTGTGGGTAGAAACGAAATCCTATGCGGAACATTTTTCTTCCGCAGAGAGGAGAACGTCTGATGGTAATAGTTGGATTAAGATCAACGGTTTTGATTAATATATTTTAAAAATCTTTTGAATCATATAATTGAATTTTGACCGTTTATCTTTAATCCAACGTTCATATTAGGAGTTCTGCAGATAACTTTTTGTTCCGCAGACAATACGGGTTCGGGTTGGTGTGGCCGTGTGGGTCAGAGAAAAAAAAAGAGAGAAATGGTCGACCAGGCCTGGCTGGCCCCACAAGGAAAGGAATGGGATCTCGTTGTGTGTCACTGTTTCGCGGGGCCCATTTGCAGCGAACCCACACTCTCTGCTGCAACAACTCAATGAGTCCAGCAAATCAGTCTCATTTCATGGGTTAAAACTTCTGTAATTTTCTTAGCTACTCTGAAAATACATAGTTTGTCGATTAAAATGATGATCTACATGTAAGTCCAATACAGTGTAGGAGGTATTTTTAAGGATTTTTTAAGTTTATTTCTGATTTTTTTTGTGAGTGTGTTGTAAATTTACGAACAATAAATAAAAGAAAAAACTGATCATCTACATTTGGACCTCACTTATTTCAACAACAAAAACTGGTGATCTAAAAAGAAAATCAATTATTGAGATTTTTGTTAGCACAAAAGACCTGAAATAAGTCTAATATTTCTATAAAAATACACATAATTTATTCGTTTTTTTTCGTGGACACTTTTAATTACTGGGTGGTTTTTGAGCAATTAAGATTTTTTTCTTTCAATAATAAAATTTATTTATTTCAAATTATAAATTTTATGATTGAAACACTTTTTAAGATATAAATGAAACAAATAGAAGAACAAAGTTGTGTGATTCATTCATTGCACTTGCACCGCATCGTAATATTTTCTTTTTTCTTTGACATTGTTTCAAATTCAATATTTCATATTACTTATTTGACTGGTAAAAATCTTGTCTGCACCAGCAAACATTAAACAAATAATAAAACGAAGAAATTTGAACATCTCTTGTAAACAAACTGCCACTGTTGATATTTGCACTAAACGTATAATTTATTTGATAAATGTCATATAAAGTTTTAAATGATTTTTAAGTGGTTGAGCGTCTTCTTAACTTTTTTTTTTCAAATGTTAAATGTTTTACACTCATTGTTAATTTTGAAATCTATTTTTTTTTCTAGCGCATCAACGAAATATCTTTTCTCCTCTATTGAGTGATTAAGGACTTCAGTTTTCGATTTAGTTGTATGTGCGCCATATCGACTTATATGAGCATTGGAATTGGAGGGATACAAAAACAATGAATTGATATAAAGAAAATTATCAAATTGTTCATGGAATAAGTAAATTATTTTTACAATTGTTGAGATAGAAATACTTTTTAAAGTGTACACCATAAAACATGTGTTAGTATTCATAGTACGATACCCGCGCTATGCAGCGAATAACATTTTAATTTGAATTGTTTTATTTTATAAATACATCTTTTAAAGAGATCAAATAAATGAAACAATGAACAATAGAAAATAGGGGTTGTTAATTTATTTACTTTATTATTTTACGAATGCATTACAATTAAAAAAAATTAGAAATCAAATCCAAGAAACAAAGTACAATAGAAAATAGATATTAGATTTTCCATCTAATAGATTTCACATTGCTGTTCTAATTAGCTAAATTGGCATAGCCTTCCAATTATTTTAGTATTAATCAGCATTTGCAATATTCAGCTGGAAAAATTACAGTCTCAATTGAAAAAGATTGAGTGCATAATTAAACTATCCAAAATTTCATATAAAAACAGAAAGATTGAGTGCCTACAATAATTCAGTATTTCAATTATGATTTTTTGGGTTGTTTAATTATTGTTTACCCATATATTAGTTGTATTATAATATTATGCATATTAGACTAATAAGTCATATAGTGTATATTATCTTCATTTTTATGCACAAGACTGGAGTATGAGATCTCATGTAGACTTGGAAAAAAATTATAAATAGTTTACTTTTTTTTAGGGACACGATATCTATTATGCATTCAAGCACTGACAATAACATTCTTTATTCTCTAGCAAATTATATAAAAAATATATGTCCCACTAAAACTCGCTTCTTTAGTTAACTAGGGAATTAAGAGAATATCAATTTGTTTATTGGCATGTAGCAGCTTGTGGAGAGCAATAAATTCAATTGATTTCATGAACCTCTTGTCATTTTTTTTAATGCACTTGCTAATTTCGAGACAATTATTTTTTTTTCTAAACTTGAAAGGAAGGATAGTTTATAAAATTCTCCAAATAGAAAGGAGGTGAGAGACAATTAATTTTTTCTTTTTTTTACGCAAGCGGAAGACCAAAGTATAAGGAAATTGAAAGTCTAAAATTGAGCGGTTGTGATCGAAAGAAATGAAAATCTCACGCTCTGTATTGATCTGAGAGGTGAATAGAGATTTGGAGTCAAAAACTCCAATCTCTTTTTATTAGTAGTAAGGATTATTGCTAGTTGAGTCTTTTGTCCCAAATCATGTTTCAAAATAGTAGTGAAAATATACTTATAGAATTATATATTTTCAAATTTATTTGTAATCTATGCTTTATTGTTAAAATGATTATTATCATATTATTGCCTATTTTGATCCGGATCCAGTCAATCTGAGTTTGTCCCACAGCAATATGTATATACTACTGTGTATTCTGATCTCTAAACTTGCTCCTAACTATGAATGTATGGTGCATCACACAAGTATTCGTGAATTAAAAAGAGGTTATTATGAATATTATAAAAACAATTGAATTAATAACAAGAAAAATGCCATAAAATCACTTAAATGATCACTCAATCCATATACTTGCTCTGTTATTATTGATTTCAAATTTTGATGTTCAAAATATAAAATACACAGAAACATAAAAACAAAAACACAAGTTTGAACTATGAGTAACTTATGATGAATGCTATAATGTCATTTTTTAGCTATATTCATTTTGCATGCTTCATTAAGAAACTTAAAAAATAATGCGCGCACAAAAAAAAACAAATTAATTATAACAGAAAAAGTGCCATATTAATTATCTTTATTATTCATATACCGTTTTCATCAGAGAATAATACATATTACATTAGATACAAAACAATAGTCCATTTACAATTAAGAAAATGAAAAAGCAAAATCAAACATTTCCTTGTCCACATATTAAAAAGATAAAAATATATCCATGTTGTAATCAACAAGAAAATTGTATGGCAAAAACTTGGTACTCAAAAAAATGAGTATACTGGATACTCTAATTCATCTGGATACTCTAATTCATCTGGATTATTCAATTTCTCGAAATTTTTTTTGATGAAAAGTGATTTCTTGAGAAACACGACAAGAGTTAAACTGAATCACTTTTCACTAATTTCGAAAAATTGAACGATCCAAATAGACTAAAGTATCCAGTATACCCATACTTCGAAGTATGTAAATTTTTGTCAAATTGTATTGCTCAATTGATCTGATCAACATGGCTTGGTGCAAAGGCACCGACGAAGAATACTAGTGCACCTGCCACCAGTGTAACCTAAGCTTTCATTAAGACAGATTGTTGCACAATCACTTGAAAGGTAGCATATTCTCTTAAACACACGGCTTGCAATTTCGCATGTTCCTGCCTCCACTGACATTGGTCCAATTTCTTTAACAAGTACCCAAAAAAAAAAAAAATTTATGTGTCAAATAGATGTCAAGTGCTCGCAATAAATGTGTAATATGAGCTCTAATTGCCAGTATATATGTTTTATTTATTTGTATTTACTTGCAAGCTTGTTTAGGAATATTGTTTAATTTTGAAAAAAAAAATTACAAACTTTCATGATTTTGTATTTATAAAGGTGAGTTCGGTAAATACTTTAATAAATCATAACAATTGTTACTTATGTTATGTATTTTTTCTAGGAATTATTATTTAATTTTGAAATTTTTTTACAAACTTTGATGATTTGTATCTATAAAGGTGGATTGGGTAAATTTAAAAAAAAAATCTTAACAATTGTTACTTATGTTATGTATTTTTTTTTCTTTTAAACTACAACAAAGGCCAATAAAATTGTGTCCTAATCAATGGTGTTTCATGAGCAAAATTAGATGTGATCACTTCATAATTAATAATAATAATGATGGAAAAGGTAGAGACAAACCAGATGAAGAGAGAAATATTAAAAGGAGAAGGAATGATGCAAAAAGCTTTTGTGCACACTTCATTGTAAACAAGAAATTGCTAAGAGATGGAATTTTTTTTAGGAAGAAGATAACTTATGGTAATAGTTGTAGGACACTATATATAAAATCTTTTATCTTGCCTTTGAACATTCATAATATGCTGGCATTATACCTGAATAATACTTTTTTCAGTCTATTATAATGAATTTTCTAAAATTAGTTACTGATTGTACAATTTAGGCCTTGTTGTTTGAATAAAAATTCTGGTCTAGAATGGATCAAATTATCAAAATGATGCTGAATAAAATAAATACTTGTTTGTTGTAAATGCATTTTTTTAGTGCTACTTACAAGTAGTTATTTTGTTAAAGCCATTTTAAGTTTTTTTTTTATGTTACTTACAAGATCTCAAGCTTTATTGTTAATTAAATACTGGCAAAAAAATAGGTAAATCATTCTAGGTGTTTCATAGATACTTTAATCAATTCGCACCATTCAAGTGCATTAAGATTCACACCATACATTTTGATCCAATGGTACGTATTGATCGGAGTACCTACGAAGCAACTAGAATGTTGTACCTAATTTTTTATCTTAAATAATAAATAGTTGTGATGTACTTAGCAATGTTCTTAGAGCATCTTCATCCTTGAAATTCTTGAAGTTTGCAAATAATTGTTACATCAGTTTTAGAAATTTAATCTTTCTTTAGTTTCTAAATCCTACATTACTGAAACTAAAAAGTTAGAGTTTCTTAATTGTCACATCTGCAAATACTACCAGTGTTGTGGAAGGCCGATCAATTTTAGCCAATGATTAAGCCAGATCAGAGTTTATAAACTCTAAAGGAAAATTGCTAAATAAGAAACTCCGGAGTAAAATTAGTAAATAAAAAACTCCGAAAAATTGCTAAATAAGAAACTCATCTACAACATTGAAGCTCATTTAGAAACAATCATATTAGATTAGAAACTCCAACAGTTTCAGAAATGAAGATGCTCTTAGTTTAACAATTTGCAAAACAACATGCAATTTGTGAGAAAGTGTGTGTAGGTAAAATAGATACACAAGGCAAAGCATGACAAGGCAAGGCAAGACAAAGCATTTTGAAGCTTTGAAGCACTACGGTGCACGAGAGCATATGATAGTTTTTCTATATTTTACGTTTCAATTCCCAAGGATAATAGCTTTGAAATCAAGCCAAACAAGTCTAAACAATGCATACTGATATATATAAATATATATATATAGAGAGAGAGAAATGCTATGGTGCACTACGATGTCAAGACTAGGTTTGGTATCACGCTCAAATTTCAAATAAGAAAATTTGAAACAATTGATCCAAACCGTCCAATGTGATCTCCATATTGAAATCTCACTAGAGACCAATTTTTTCATTTTTTAGAATTTTTTTACTATTTTTTAGAGTGGTATGAAATTTGTTGATATAATGATTTATAGACCATCCAATATGACTGATTTTGCACCCCTCTAAAAAATTCTAAAAAATGAAAAAAATGGTTTATAGTAAGATTCCAATATGGAGATCACATTGAATGGTTTGGATCGACCATTTAAATTTTAAAAATTAAAACTTGAGCGTGATGCCAAAACTAATCTTGACTTTGTAGTGCACCATAACATTTCTCTCTCTCTCTCTATATATATATATAGAGAGAGAGAGAGTGAGTGAGGCTATGGTATTCCGCGAAGTACAAAATCTCGTGTGCTTCGCGTGTATATCTCGGATTTCAAAGTCCATACGATCGATTCGAACCGTTGAACATGATCTTTATATTGAAATATCTTTGAAAACTAAATTTTACATTTTTTAAAAAAAATTTGCTATTTTTAGAGGTGAAAAATCACTCATAACGAATGATCCAGAAATCGTTAAATCAACGACTTTTCTTTTCTGTCTATCTAAAAAATAGTAAAAATTTTTCTAAAAAATATATAATTCGGTTTCCATGGAGATTTCAACATGAAGATCATGTTCAACGGTTTGGATCGCTCGTTCAGACTTTAAAATATGAAATATAGATGCGAATCACAAGAGATTTTGTATTTCGCGGAACACCATAGCCCAACTATATATATATATATATATATAGAGAGAGAGATATGCTAGGGTGCTCCATGTAGCACCAAACCCCTAATACTCCACATCGTATCTCTAATTTTAAAATTCTAACGACCGATTGGAACTATTGAACATGATCTACATATTGAAATCTACTTGAAAATTGAATTTTACATTTTTTTTATTTTTTTTGCTATTTTTTAGAGAGGTAGAAAAATTGCAACTTTTGTTGGTCCAGAAACCGTTTGATTAGCAACTTTTCTACCTCTTTAAAAAAATAGCAAAAAAATTCAAAAAATTATAAAATTCAATCTCCAAGTAGATTTCAATATGTAGATCATGTTCAACGATTCGGATTGGTCGTTGGGATTTTCAAATAGGAAATAATGAATGTGGAGCACGAGGAGTTTGGTGCACCCTAGCCTATCTCTCTCTCTCTCTCTCTATATATATATATATATACCGATTGCCCATATCGATATATCGATATAATCAAGATTAGCCAAAATTGTCTAAGTAAAGAACAAAGAGGATAGACTATTGCCATGATTATACAACTATCGATATACATTTTGATATCAATTAGCTTATCCATATATCGATCTTCCTGTGGATATATCGCTATACCTTACTTAGTTCCATTTGAAAATTGATTAAGCAAGAGGATTTTGTCCGAGAGAACCGTCGGATATATGTCCCTATTGATACATCGATTTGGTAACGATTGGAGAATCAATATATCAATTATATGTATCGATATATCGATATACTACATGACAATTTTGCTTTGTTTTGACAAGCTATTTAAGGTGCCAAACTTTTTTCAGATTCTCAAAAAAATAATGTACACTCATTCTAGAATTCAAAGATAGCTCAAAGCATATTTAGCCTTCTCCATTGTCTAATTCTTTATTCACAAATATACTTGAAATATTTTGGTGATCTTTTTTATTTGAATAGTTTGATTCTAAGCCTCGAGATCTTGTGAAGAGATAGTGCATGAATCAACCTCATTGTTTTTAGTAGAATCCAAAGTAACTCATTGTGTTGTAAGGGTTATTGGAGTACAATGTTGTAAACATTCTTGTTTATTATATTCGGCTCCGGTGCGGAATCAAAGAATTTTTGGATGTAGGCATTTTTAACGTCGAATTTATATCTTATGTCACATTACTCTATTTCTCTATTTGCATATTTCTTACAATTCTTGTGTGCGTGCTTGTTAGAATTTGAATTGTCAAATTGCTCTTTTAAGAGGCGTTTTGTTGTATTCTTGTAATCTTGTGCCACCGCAAATATTATTTAGTCTCGGTTCATATTTCCAACAAGTTGAAGAACACATGTTTACTTATTAACATTATGATTTATTGTTTAATTTAAAATTCTTAATCATTAGAACTTTATTATATTTGGTTGCTCTGAATTTGCTCGAAAATGGGGAAAAAAATCTGTACTCGTATTAGTGACATCACAATAGAACAAAGATTCAATTTTATGATTTAAACAGTGTAATTGTAAAAAAAAAATTAAAGTCTAATTTTTTTCCTCAGAGGATACAAAATCAACTGAAACAGAAAATCATAGTTTAAACTTATGATATAATATTTTGTAATAAATTAAATTTTAGTTGATTACGAATATTTGTTGTTTATTTTATCTTTATAATATTTTATTCAGTGAGATTAAAGAAATATTAGTAGTAACGAAAAAATCAACTTAAAAAAAGGAAATATCAGCTCAGCTCACCAACTGTTATTTTCAGCAGCCAACATCTATCACAAAATATGATAATATAACCGTGAGTATAATTAAGGTGCTTGCGCAAGTACCGCACTTCTATGCTTGTGATAACATATCTCGAATTTCAACATGTAAATGATCGATTCAAACCGTTAAAAATATTGATCATACTAAAATCTACTTAGGGATCTTCATTTCTAAATTTTTTTTACGGTTTTATCCGGTGGATGAAAAATACATTGATCTAATGATTATAGAACTCTTCAATTTAATATATTTTCTGTCCATCCGAAAAAATAGTAAAAAAAAAATATAAAAATGAATTTTTTTGTATGAACAATATTTTCAACGATTCAAATCGGTCGTTTTCATTTCAAATTTCGAAGTATGAGATAGCAAGTATGAAAATTTGATCTTGTATAAGCATCATAATCTCACTCTATCACTAGATTCAAACAGTCTTCGAAATAACAGAAATAAAAAATAAACATATATTCCTTCAAAAACAAATAAACATATATAAAAATGTTGAAAATAGCACGTCATTAATTCTAAACAATTCAGCCATCAAGGCAAGGTCGCACACAAATGTTAGATAGTTTAGAATATTTTTTTTGATGAAAAGTTTAGAATATTTTCACCTCACTTGCAAACTGATCAATTTAAATCTAATATAACATATGCAATTACGATCAAATAGCAAGTTGTCTAAACTAGAAAGTGTCTGAAAATTTTAATTACGCGTGATATGAATTACTTTGTCTTTAGAATTGTAAATGAATTTTTTTTATCTTAAATACAACGTCAGCAAAATAAAATTGTAACACAAAAATGTTAAAAAAATAATATTTACAAAGTTATTACCTTGTTCATCGTGACAAGAAAAAAAGAGTTCATGAGAACCGCATGATATTTTGGTTCTATTTTGTTTCTTGTTTCATTGTTTGAAGGCAATCGAGGCAGGGAACACAATTTTCTGTGAAAGTTCTCTCTTTGCAGTAAAGATTAATCATTCTGATTTAATAATATCGAAAAATTTCCTACAGTTTATCAGTAAAGATCAGACGTTAGTTTTTAATCTAACGGTTCAAATCGAAAGTCCCCTCAAGGCAGAGGAAGATAGTCGGAAATTCAAATTGGCCAGCAACTGAATCGGACCGTATGAAAATTTATTTCCTATAACATAACAACAACAGTATTATGTAAAAATATTCCTCTCTCTCTCTCTCTTTGTAACCCCCTTCTCTCTCTTAGCACGGTCGCTCAAAGACAGCAGCCATCATGTCTCGCCAGGCCTCCCGACTTCTCCGATCCGCCGCCTCTCGACTCATCTCTCCCGCCTCCGTCGCCGAGCCTCAGGCGGCGCCTTTATTTGGTCAGACGCGGGCCTTTGCGGCGGCGGCGCCTCAGCCAGCTGTGTTCGTAGACAAGAACACGCGCGTGATCTGTCAGGGGATCACCGGAAAGAACGGAACCTTTCACACCGAGCAAGCCATCGAGTATGGTACCAAGATGGTATGAACCATTTCTGATTTCTTCTTCTTCTTTTTAGATCCGAGCGCTCTTTCTATTTTCTATCTGCTGGTTAATTAGTCAATAAATTAATTGTTTTCTTCTCCTCTGGATTAATGAAAATGAATTCCTACATCATCTAGGTTGGTGGAGTTACGCCGAAGAAAGGAGGCACCGAGCATCTAGGTCTTCCGGTCTTCAACTCGGTTGCCGAGGCCAAGGCTGAGACCAAGGCCAATGCCTCCGTCATTTACGTCCCACCTCCCTTTGCTGCTGCCGCTATAATGGAGGCCATGGAAGCCGAATTAGACCTTGTTGTTTGCATCACTGAAGGAATTCCTCAGCATGATATGGTAACACTTCATACAATGCTCTCTGCATATAGAAATAATGTGAAGCAAGTAAGAGAAATCTTCTTACAGCAGCTGTCTGTTTTGTTGATTTCAGGTCAAAGTAAAGGCTGCTCTTATGCAGCAGTCCAAAACCCGTCTAATTGGACCTAACTGCCCTGGAATTATAAAACCTGGAGAGTGCAAGATCGGGATCATGCCTGGTTACATCCACAAGCCCGGGCGTGTCGGCATTGTATCTCGCTCTGGTACCCTGACTTACGAAGCGGTACATATGCAGTCTTTTCTGAACTTATTGGATATTTATTAGTTCTTTGGCAGTGTTACAATAATATCTTCCAATAAGTTAGAAAATCTCTTATCGGTCTCAAACACAGTATATAACTATATATCATACTCGCTTCCCAGGTTACCTTCAAAATAAATTCTCAGTTATTAACGACATGTAGATCTGTATTCTGTAGTAGTAAGATTATGCTTTCAGATTTCGGCAGCAACTAACCACCAAAATCAAAGTCCTATTTATTTTGGATCTTAGAAATAAGAGTAACTAAGAAGAGTTGTAATGATAATGACCCACCCGGGATCAATGCTGATAGTAATTGTAGATTGCTATGGAAAGAAAAACGGAATGAAATAGAGTATTTAGATGGGAATGAATGTTGATTTTTTTTTTTTTCAAATTAGTAGAGGTGTGCTCTACTGCTTTTTTTTTGTTTGCAAAAGAAAAGCAAATTTACAAACTACAAACCCAGCATCTATTTCTATATAAAGTTTGTTTACCATTGCCAACTCTAAGCCCTGAAAGTAGCACTCATTTTTAAAATCCACAAACCCACTCATTTTTGGAACAATCTTTGTCCTGCCATTTGACTATATCATCATCCTCTGACAGTAGCACTTCTGGAACTATACTCTGCATTTCTGTATATTGTCTTCTATGCATAGGTGATAGTTGTCTCCTGAATTGTGATTTTCTAAGCCCTGAAACAACAGCATCTTTCATTGTTATTTTTTATGCAAATAGCAAACAGTGAAAGAAATTGAACTCTAAGCACCATTTATCTTTCCAGAATAAAGTTTGTTTACCATTGCCAACTTGCACTGTTCTATCTATATCTATAATTGGTGCACAATCCATTTATCTTCCAAGAATAAATGGTGAAATGGGTGAAAGAATAATTCCAGCTGTCTAATCTTCAACTTATAGATCTTTTTTTTGGACATATAGGGGTTCCCGAGACCCCCATCATCTATTCAAAATGCCTCTTACGGGATTGAACTTGTGTCCTCATTGAGGTCATCCTAGTTAGCTACCACTAGACTACTAGGCCATTTGCTACAACTTATAGATCATATCTTTATTATTTTTGTATAGAACTTATTGGTTTGGAGTTTGGACAGTCATAAACAATATTTGAGCTTTCAGTGGAGTTGAATATGAAATTTCACAATCTCTAAGGGTTTATTTTATTGTTTCTTCTTTTTTCAATCGGACTTGTGATAATTGAGGTCTTGATGCCTGAGCCTGACCGTGACTATTTGGTGTAGTAGCATCAAATTGGTCCTTCAACTTCTATTTGATTCAAATTGGTCCTCCAACTTGGCAAAAGAATTAAAAGAAATTTGCTCGTTTTTCCCTGATGATTTGATTTTTTGCTCAACTTACGTAAACCTGAATTTCACAATAAAGTAGTATATTATCAATACCAGCTGATATTGTTCGAAAAACATTTTTTCCCTTCTTTTTGTTGCTAAAATTCGTATTTTGATTTTAATCGAAAAATGTGTTCTTTGCTCTATGTTTGTTTATTTTTTATTTTTTTTTGGTTAGGTTTTCCAAACAACTGCAGTCGGTCTGGGACAGTCGACCTGTGTTGGCATTGGTGGTGATCCTTTCAATGGCACCAATTTTGTGGATTGCATATCCAAGTTCGTGGATGATCCTCAGACAGAAGGTACTATTGCTTCCGGCACTTCAATTTATTTGTGTTTCCTTTTCATAGGATCTAACTTCTTTTTAAGTCTTCAGTTGGTTGCATGATTTGGTTTTTGATCTGTTTGAATCTTCAGGCATTATTCTAATTGGTGAAATTGGAGGTACAGCAGAGGAGGATGCAGCTGCCTTCATCCAGGTCAGTAAATTAAATGAATTGATTGGCATTTACAAGTTGTCATCATGTGAGCCTTTGAAGGATATAGTACCAAAATTGTTTGCAAATACACAATGTTGTTCGGTGTGATCTGGCAATAATCTTATCTGAAATCCTATTCTGAATTTCTTTGATGCATTTTATATTCACAGAATTAGTTTATAAAAGTAAAGTTTATTTATTTTCTTGAGGAGCTGTATATTGCAGGCCAGCGGCACTAAGAAGCCGGTTGTGGCATTTATTGCGGGTCTGACAGCACCGCCTGGTCGGCGCATGGGTCATGCTGGAGGTACCTGTCTCTACCCATTTAATCAATTAGTTGATCAGTCACCAAATCAATCAGTCAATTGTATTAATTATTAGGTTGCATCATCATACGATATGTTATGGGTTATGGAATGGGGGGTTTGAATGTTTGTTTCTGGTGCAGCTATCGTGTCAGGAGGAAAGGGAACCGCGCAGGACAAAATCAAGGCACTAAGAGACATTGGTGCTACAGTGGTGGAGTCGCCAGCCAAGATTGGTGAAGCCATGCTACACAAATTCAAGGAGCTCGGACTTGTTCAATAGAGATAGATTTATTCCGGGCATGTTTTTTTTTCTTGTTAACTGTTTGCCTTTCTGGTCTCTGAACCCAAAAATAAGAACAAAAAAAAAGAAGACTATTTTTGAGCTGGAGGTTTGGCATAATGCATTAATATTATGCCACAATAGGTATTTTGTACTTTTTGCTCCAGTTTAGTGATTCTCTCCAACTAGTGGCAATCGTGTGATGTTGTTTCTAGTTTTTTTATGGAAGAGGTTCTGGTTGGTAGGGTATGGACACCGGACAGAGTTATATATGTTTCTTGTCTTATTCCTTATCTGAAGCAAAGGGGAAGAGGGAAAAAGAAACAAATAAAATGAAATTATGAAAGAAAAACTTAACCGAACATGTTGTGAGAGGAACTATTATTAAACTTTCCGGGCAGAATTATTGTAGTTTTTTTCGATTTCAATGAAATTGGTGAGTTTACCCACTTTTTTCAAAAATTATAATGGGACAGAATTTTGAGGGACTTATTTATTTTCTTGTTTTATTTTTGTTATTGTTGTGTTATGTATTTTTTTTTTGACAAAAATGAGGATCTGGTCCCCATTGAATATTGATTCAACTGCATGAAATATAAGAGTTCATTTTTTCATAAGCAATGAGACTCGTTGAAAAGAAAAAAAAGAAACAAAAGGAAGAAAACAAAAGCAAGATGAAAAGAAAGAAGTTAAATTTTTATGTTAACAAAACAGGTCTTATTGGTGTTGTTGTCGTCAGTAATTGATATTCTTCAATCATTTGTTGCAGCAGCGTATTTGTGTTCTTGTCTTCATCCATAAAATTTTGTTACATCTTGCTCTCCACAACACAAAGCATCCGATGATCAGTATTTTCTTCTTTTTAATTCCCTGTTGACTGTTGATGATCTGCTGTGTTGTGTTGTGTATATTGTGTCTTGTATGTTGTGTTACTTGTGTATTACAACATGACTATATATGTCATTCTCAATTTATAGTACTTCCGAGAATATTTTAGCGTTAACTCTTGTCTCTCACAATATTTTTTATCTTACATCACAACATTCTTTTATATATTTCTAGTTACAACTTCACACACAAGTCTCTTCACACTAGAATTAACAAGATGAATTAAATAAATGTTTTATCTTGCTATTTTCTATGTGAAAGGAGTTTGTAATTAGAAGTGTGTATAAGAATGATGTGCTCTAAAATAAAGAAAATGCCATAAGAGATGTCTCGAGATTTTAGAGCACGTGTCAGATTTAGAATATTCTTAGGAGTATTACAAATAAAATTAACAGGCAGTCGGGTTATAATACACAAGATACAGATTACAACAACGAGAAATAAAGTAAGAAAATAAAAGATTGAAAACAAGTTATGAAGTACTTATTTTTTTTCTACAACAAGTTATCAAGTCGCAACTCAGATTCGACAAGTATTGCAGTTGCTCATTACGAGTAGTCGAGTACAACATTTCCTTAAGCAAAGGAGAAGGTTAGAGCATCTCCAATAGAGCAATTGAAATTAATTGTTAAATAATAATTTTAGAAATTTTAGAAATTAAACAATTCATTCCTACATTGATACAATCAAGCAAACAATTAAGAATTAAACACTTGACCAATAAGAATTAAACATTTGGCCAACTCATCTTCAAAAAAAGAATAGCAATAATTGCTAAATAAGCAATTCTTTTTCATAATTGCTTAATAAGCAATAGCCATACAACCCAACAATTACAAAACAATTGACACATAAGCATAAGCAATTGCTAAGCAATTACCAATGTAGATGCTCTTACAATATTGTCTGAGTGTGAAAACATAAACGAGGTCCTCAAGGAATGTTTTATTATAGAGTGAGGCTACGGTGTTTTGCGAAGTACATAATTTTTTGTGCTTCTCATCAATATCTCGAATTTCAAAATTCAAACGATCGATCTAAATTATTGACATATTTTTCATATTAAAATCTCTTTGAAAATCGAATTCTATATTTTTTAGATCTTTTGCTATTTTTTAGATAGATAGAAAAATTGCCGATCTAACGATTTATGCACTATTTGATATGAGTGATTTTTCACCTATATATATAAATAGCAAAAAAAGTCTAAAAATGTAAAATTCGATTTCCAATAATATTTCGATATAGATATTATGGTCAACGATTTGAAGATCGTATGGACTTTAAAATCCAAGATATAAATGTGAATCACAAAGGATTGTATACTTCGCAGAACATCTCACTCTTTATTATATCCTTTATTATCTCTCTTATGGCATATTGGTAAAAAAATCATAAAATTGATGAACTACGTGAATAATATGTTATAGTTTTTCTTTTCTTTTAAACAAGAGGTTTGATTACCTTCAACAATTATTATTTTTCAAATATCATTTATGGAATTAGAATTGTGTTCATGAAAATTGAATTCACAGTTTTATTAAAATCATTCCAGTTAACTATCACTTGAGATATATTTTGCTTATAATTTTCTTTTAAAAAGTGATGTATAATACTATGTCATTAACATTATAAAAATGAATTATTTTCGAATTGTATTTATGCTTAATCTAACATTCTAGGCCTTGCTGTATTTTTGCTATATTTTGGGTATGTTACCAAGTTTTGAAGAAATGAAACAAAATGCCTTGTACCAAACAATGAAACAATATTCAAATATTTTGACAAAGTGTTCTCTCCTGGGACCCCACCCCACGCCAAAAAAGGTGGAATTTGTAACATTAAAATCCATAAATAAATTTAGCAAACAGGAAATATCCAACGGTAGTTCGACTTGAACAAGTCTTGAAATTGATTGTTCTTGTGGCCGTAATATCAGTTCATTATCACATATTAGGCTTTGATGCTCTCTGTCCTTTTTATTTTTCTTTTTGCAAAATTTGACGATTCTTGATTCTCCACAGCTATTTTAATATATATATATATATGTATATATAAATTTATTTTTCTTTTTCTTTTTGCAAAATTTGGTATGATGGAGCGGTTGCGAGCGGCTACGAAATTATTAGCGGCTACGGATCCCTCTTCATATATATATATATAGAGAGAGAGAGAGAGAGCTATGCTATTATGCTTCATGAAGCAAAAGAGAGTTTTGCTTCACATAATCTCAACCATTCGATTTCATCATGACCAATCCTGAACTGTGGACCTAGAAAACTTGAAATTGAAAGTCAGTAAAACACATACTAAACCGAATTTTAAGATACATGAGTGATTGGAGAATTACGTCAAAAAGCTCAAATTACATAGAAGCCCTAAAAGCCACTGAACCTATTGAAGAATCCGCGGTTGGTTTTGTAAAACCAACTGAAGCAACAAGAGGCACATCAACTATAATCAAGCAAAATAACACAATAATACAACTCTTGGTTAAGATAAGCGAAGGAATTGAAGATTGTAAAGAAACCGTCCAGGATATCAGAAAAGTTGTAGCTGAACAAGTGTCAGCTGGGACAAAATTTGATATCACAAATACAATCGAAGATCTACAAAAGAGTCTAAATAAGCTAAGTCTAGGAGAACCAGTCCCTAGACCTAAAAAGAAGGAAGTACCGTTTTTCGTGTTCAAAGATCCACGTAAAATATTTGAAGAAGAGAATAAGAAGTCCTCGTCTTCTTAAAAATGAACCAAACACGTACGGAAACCATTATGGAACCACGGCCGTCTATATCTAACCATGAACAGAACAGCCGTAATGAAAACCAGACTCCAACAATAGATGATCAAATAAGAAACTACAGATGTGGTCATAGATTACGTCAGGAGATCTCAAGAAGATTACCCGGAAGGCGACAAATTGGGTATAACAGGAGTCTAAAGTCACAACTAAACCCGGACGCAGAATTAGACGTATCTCAGTTTAGAAGAGCGCAATCTGTTCCAGCAGAAACGTTGTATCAAGATGGCTGGACGTCTACACAACATCGGGTTTATCAGCATTATTCTGACCAGAGAATATTGACAACGGGTGGACAACAGTTGGAGTTGCCATTCATCACACAACAAAGCTATGAAGAAATTCGTAGGTCAGGCCTCCAACACTTGCACATCGGGTTAATTATGATTAGGTTGTACACTTTACATCGCAGAAACGCAGGCGTCAACGCACTGGTTGCTATCCGAGACACCAGATGGGCAGATGACAGGTCAATCATTGGCACAATGAAAATGGACGTAACAGCCGGTACCCAATTGGCTTATGTTGCACCCAATATCATGCTTAGTATAGCAGATTTCTTTAACCATATCCAATTAGTTGTCCAAACTCATGGATATGAGAATTGGCAAGCAGGCGAAAGTAATTTGCTGTTAACAAGATCACTGATTGGTAGATTATCAAATACTAGTTACACTAGTTTCAGATATAACGTACAAAGGTTATCTGACTATTTAGCTAGTAGAGGTGTCCAGGCAATCCCCGGTCAATCACACACAACTGAAAGTCTACAGCGTTTACAATGGGTTATCAGACCACCTAGTATAACAGAGGTACAACACCCTCAAGCAGCTGTTATTCGTACACGATCAGACAGTTCAGTGATGTTAAAATTCAAGAATTATTCTGCTACAAAGCCAAATGAGGAACCATCAGTTGGTGTAAACGATGAAGAACAGCTATCTGATGATGAAATTACTCAAGAGACTACCCTAGTACTATTCGTTAACGTGTCAGATGATGAAGAAAACAATGAGGAAGAAGACACATATTGGGAGTCTATCAAGCTAACGGCCAGTCTAGCCGAAGATATAGAAGATGAACCTATATGGGATAACGAACCTATATGGGACCAAGATGAAAATGATGAAGAGGATTTCGTGAATCCTTTCGCGAAAGGTGGTGGGAATGACGATGAAAAATTAGAAAAATTAGAAACAGAAACGGTATACGGTTTAGGCCAAGACCCAGAAACTGATTATCCAATCCTAAAACAATTTCTTGATAAACCTACCACACAACACAAAGCTTTATCATCCTCAGTAACTTCCAATTACAACATACCACCTCAGCCAACTATGGGATTCAGAAATTATCCACCAGGAGGTCTAAGAAATAATCATGAGGCAAGAGGTAGTGGAGGATATATGCAAAGACCCAGAGGCTTACCCGGAGGTATCGGGAGACATCAGAATGAACAATGGAACTTGCCCACATCAATGCAAGAACAAGGCGCGATGTTAGTTCTACCAGAAGACATTGACCTATACAACGATGTGATATCCAGATGGGAATCCATAACTCTAAATCTAATAAGTGAGCGAAACTTTGATAGTAACAAAACAAAAGTACAATTCATCGAGAACTTATTAGGTGAAGTCGAGAAGAAGATCTGGATACAATGGCGTATGGCGTTTGAGGCTGAATACTTAAACTTAGAGGCCATAGCTGATGATACGCAGAACGTTATTTCACAAATAAGAAGAGTCCTGATATTAGAAGATCCATACCAAGGGACTACAGATAAGCAGGATCGCGCGTATCAAGACCTTGAGAGATTATCATGCGAACATGTAAAGGACCTATTTCTTTACATGAATGATTTCAAAGTTCTAGCGGCAAAATCGAGGAGGATTTACCTATCTCCCGAATTATCTGAGAAGTTCTTTAGGAAAATGCCGCCACTTATAGGGAAAGAACTCGAAGAAGCTTTCAAAAAGAAATTTCCTGGCAACACAATTGGGGTAATTCCCCGGATACACTTCTCCTATCAATATCTAGCCGAAATGTGTAAGAAGGCTGCATTACAACGAAGTCTAAAAGACTTAACAATTTGTAGTAAAATACCCATTCCTGGTTACTACCAGAATAACAGAAAGAAGTATGGGTTGAGGAAAGCCAAAAACTATAAAGGAAAACCCCATGATTCACACGTAAGGGTTTTCAAGCGAAAACATTCGGATAGGGTTAGAAAGTGTAAGTGCTTTATCTGTGGCGAAGAATGTCACTTTGCCAAAGATTGCAGAAATAAAAACGGCAATCTAGTTAGAGCAGCGGTAATAGAAAACCTCGATTTACCAGATGACCTGGATGTTGTCTCTGTTGATCTCAACGAACCGGACAGTGATGCTATTTGCAGTGTATCTGAAGGAGAATCCGGTAGAACTGAATATCAAGTACGTACAGCAATAGAAGATTTACCATTAGAAACAAACTTGATGTTACAAATAACTGATTTCGGGTGGAGGAGTAAAATACAATTACCCGAAAACCAAGAAAAATGTGAGCATAGCTTTAATGATACAGAAGTCCAAAGCAGTTGCAGCTTCTGTAAACTTACCATTAAACCGAAATACGGTAAAAGATGTGAAGAATGTGGTTTACAAATCTGTTCATTATGCGCCCCGTTCTATTTCGGAATACAAGTTAAACCAAAGGTTTCCTTACAATCGAGACCTTATAACAATATAGATGCAGTCATTAAAGAATTAACAAATTACATAGTGTATCTTGAGGGTGAAAATGAGAGGTTAAAACAAGTGTTGAGAGAACAGGAACTAATCAGAGATTTGACAAACGATTTTAACAACCTCTCTACACAAGAAAAGAATAAAGAAAAGATAGAGGTAGAAGATGTAACGGAAGATGAAACGGCAAACGTTCTATTTGAAATTGATGAATCATCTTACAAAGCCGAAACCTCTACACCACACCATGAAAAGAAAAGAATATTCAACCGTCTATACAATTTGATAGTTACGTTTGAAATCCCAAACGTAAAATCATTTGAAATAAGAGCTATCTTGGACACCGGTGCAACAAATTGCTCAATTGATCAAACAGCAATTCCAGAAGAAGCTCTTGAACCTAGCCCATACCCTGTTCAAATCACAGGAGTTAATTCAACCCAAATTGCGAATAAAAAGTTGAAAGGAGGACAAATGATTATTGGAGAAAATAAATTCAGGATCCCTTTTACATATAGCTTTCCAATGGGTATGCAAGACGGTATCCAAATGTTGATAGGATGCAACTTCATAAGATCGATGCAAGGCGGTCTTAGAATCGAGGGCAATGTGATTACATTCTATAAAAATGTCACAATTGTTCAAACCACAACAGAAACTGTTGCCCACACAGTTGCAATTGATGAATTTGGATTAGACGAAATCGAATATATAACAATTCAGGATGCGTTATATCATCAGTCCTTAATCACAAATCCCAAATTTGAAAAAAGATTCAGTAGCCTGTTATTAAGGCTTAAAGAACAAGGCTTTATCGGGAATGATCCTCTTAAACACTGGCAGAGAAACAAGGTCGTGTGTAAATTAGATATAATTAACCCGGACCTTACAATAGAGGATAAGCCGCTTAAGCATGTAACGCCGTTAATGAAAGAGCAATTTGATAGACATATCAAAGCGTTATTGGAAATTGGAGTCATTAGACCAAGTACAAGTAAGCATAGAACAATGGCTTTTATTGTTAATTCAGGAACGTCTATTGACCCGAAAACGGGAAAAGAAATTAAAGGCAAAGAAATGATGGTCTTAAACTACAGAACGTTAAATGACAATACTCATAAAGACCAGTATAGCCTGCCTGTAATTAATACAATCCTAAAGAAAATAAGTAATAGCAGGATTTTCTCAAAGTTTGATTTAAAGAGTGGTTTCCATCAGGTTGCCATGAGTCCTGAGTCAATACCCTGGACAGCGTTTATAGTGCCAGGAGGATTGTATGAATGGTTAGTTATGCCATTTGGTCTGAAAAATGCCCTTGCAATATTCCAGAGAAAAATGGATAATTGCTTCAGAGGAACAAAGGCATTTATTGCGGTATACATAGATGATATTCTGGTATTTTCTGAAAATGAAGAAAAACACGCACAACACTTAGAGGTGATGTTAGACATATGTGAAAAACACGGTCTGGTCTTATCACCAACGAAAATGAAGATCGCAGTACCAGAAATCGATTTTCTAGGAGCTCAGATAAATCGTGGAAAAATCAAGCTCCAGCCGCATATAATAAAGAAGATTGCCAATTTTGATATTGAGCAACTTAAAGAAAAGAAAGGTCTTAGATCATGGCTTATGATACTAAATTACGCCAGATCTTACATCCCGAAACTGGGAGTTTTACTAGGACCTCTTTACTCGAAAGTTAGTCCATATGGTGATAAACGCTTGAAAACCTCAGATATTGATCTTATCAGAAAAATTCAGGAATTAATCCAGAATTTACCAAATCTGAGCTTCCCACCAGAGGACGCTTACATTGTTTTGGAAACTGATGGGTGCATGGAAGGATGGGGAGGCGTGTGCAAGTGGAAACCCAGAAAACATGACCCTAAATCATCTGAAAGAATTTGTGCCTATGCTAGCGGAAAATTTGATGTTATAAAATCAACGATTGATGCAGAGATACATGTTTGCATGGAGACTTTATCCGCGATGAAGATTCATTACTTGGATAAATCCGAAATCACTTTGAGGACGGATTGCCAAGCAATAATCAGCTTTTATAACAAGTCATCATCTAACAAACCCTCGAGAGTTCGTTGGGTGAAATTTGTTGATTTTGTAATAGGTACAGGCGTACAGGTAAACTTTGAACATATTGAAGGACGCTTGAACTCACTAGCAGATACTCTCTCTGGGCTAACGACATTTACTCTCAGCACAAAATGTCTAACAGACAACCAGGAGTTAATGTTGGAGAAGTTGGAACCAATACTGGGCGAACTAAGCAATGGAGAGCAAAACAAACAGTCAATACCGGAGGAACAAGTTCAGTCATTGCAAGAAAGAATCAAGGAAATCTTTCCGCTGACAATACAGATGAACAACATGCATACATATTCGAAGATCTCAGAAGGCCAAGCCAGAATCTTGAATCATACCAGGAGACCGCACAAAGATTGTCCGACACCAAGAAACTGCAGGTGCGAAACTCCTTGGTGGACATACGACAATTAGTTTCAATTATTGCGCGTGAAGAAAAATACTGTAAGCCATATCAACGCAGTGATTGTATTTTAACTGATAACTACTGGGAACTTAAGGAGCAACTTGAAAAACTAAAAAGAATTGAAAAAGATCTTGAGTTCATCCTTGAGTCCAATGTAAAAATGTAGAGTTTAGGAAGCTGTGGTGAGCCTCTTTTATTTTTGAGTCCAAAAATTCAGTAGTAGTTCATGAGCTGCTGAATTAGTGTGAAATAAATTAAGGTTCAGACTGGCAGGGTCCTACGGATAACTGCTGTCTTTTTAGGTTAAGTCTATATTGTGTGTTTTTCTTGCTTTTATTTTGCAAGTGGAAGTCCCTTTACAGATGGACGGACACAAGCTCTACAAGAATGGGTTACAGGTGGATGGATTGGAGCCGTTCACCAAAAGTTTGCTTTATTTTGAGTGGAGTGTAGTGCTTAATTATATGAGCATCTTTTTGCTTTGAGTGGAGTGTAGTGCTCAATTATATGAGCATCTTTTTGCTTTGAGTGGAATGTAGTGCTCAATTATATGAGCTGTTAGTTGAGTCACCCACTCACTTTTGTTATCTTTTGCTCAATTATATGAGCACCTTTGTCCTTTGTCTGAGTGGTTAGATGAGTCACCCACTCACTTTTGTTGTCTTTTGAGACAGAGTATTGTGGACATCAATTTATTCACATGTCGATGGGGCCCAATGAGCACCCGATGTGATAAATTAGAATCCAGACTCTTGAGTCTCTTAGCTTATAAATATCTTGTGTATTCAGAGTTGCAGGACACGCTGAGAACCAGCAAGTCTTACTTCTCTAAGTTTGACGATATTAATAAAATTCCACTTTTTCTTTTAATTCTTGTTCATATTCCGCAAATACCTTTCTTACTCTCCCGCATCCGTCATGATCTGTGAAGTTTGAAAGCTGAGATCCTGAGATCTTACCCGAACCTGGTATGAGAGCTTAATTTTTGGTTAGTATCCTTCATGGCTTTCTAAATTCTTTCATAATTTCTAGGAAAACAGGGATGGAACGGTCAAAATTCTAATTAAGTTGAGAAGGGAAAATGGTTAATTAATACCGAAAAGCTTGAAGTTTGGGAGACGTGTACTTAGTATAGGCGATAAAGGGGGAAAGAGTACCCAAGGGAGGGAATAGTACCATTACATTCGTAATATTAAGAAGGCACCCAAATGAATGGCTAGAAAGTTTCAATCCAACGGTTCTAAAAGCATGAAGCACGAGATCCATCTACTTCATGAAGCACGATAGCATCTCTCTCTCTCTATCTCTCTCTCTCTCTCTCTCTCTCTCTCTATATATATATATATTACAAGAATTTTTTTCACTCACGACCTCCGAGTTATCGTTTTTATCTCTTCCTTCCATCTTACTTATAAATTTTTATAATTTACTTGTTCAATTTTTTCGGCTTTCATCATTCAACAAGATATTTTTATTTTTCTAGTTTCCATGGTGAATCTTTCGATTTCATTGTGATTATTCACAAAATTTTGAACTTATGATTTTTCACCAGTCAGCAAATTGGAACTATAGATGTTTTTTAGTGGATTATTTTGGTGTTATAATTTCATAATCACAATATTTGAACTCATATTTTTTTTCAGAAGAAGTAACTGAGGAACTCACTTTGCCTCAGTGCAGTAATGTTTATAGGAAACTATTAGTGCATGCATCTCTGGATGCCAGAAATACACTATAGTCAACACCTCATTTAGTAAGAGAATCGAATTTAATGGCCTGAAATTCGAGCACCAATAATTATCAATGTCAACAGTCAGCAAAAATAAAGAATAGAAAGATATTTTATGATGTGTCACCTATGTTGCACGGGTGCGGGTGCGGGTATCGTATCCGATACGATGCGGGTGCGAGAATACGCCATTTAAAAAAAATTAGAATACGAGAGTATATATAGAATACTAAAAAAAATCACATTATATATTAAAATGTTTGATTTTGTTTACATTCAACTATCACTATCAATACATGTTATACAATATTTTGTTCTAAAATAATGATATATATTGCTACGTAGGTTCTAGAAATAATTAAGATTAAATTAAGTTTGTTCTGTAAGAATTCAAGATACTGCTCTAATTTAGTATATTTTATTATAGGAATAAAGAAATAGAATATCCTAGATGATAAGCCAAGATTATAAAGCTCTTTCTTAGCTTTCCAACGCACTTTGAATCAGCTTAATCGGAGTTCGGATGAAGAATTTATGACCAAAATACTGACCGTTGCGCACTGAAAAATTTCTCAGTCGTATCCCAACCGTATCCTGCCGTATCCCAATATTAAAATAATATGATACGCCACGTGGTGTATCCGGTGCGTATCGCACCCGTATCGCACGCGTATCTGCGTCGGATACATATCCGATACGCGGTGCGGCATGATTTTGGAGTATCCGGGCAACCTAGTGTGTCACTAAGCATTTTTTCTTTTTTTTTTGTTGATGAGTTAAGAAATCATTTCACAATAATATATTGAGAAAAATTTGGATACATAAAAAATAGATACACTAAGTGCTTTAAGTAACTTTGGACTATTAAGTACATCAAGATCAAACGGTCTGAAGTTATTTAGAGTATCTAATATATCTATTTTTGATGTATCCAAAGTTTTCACTAATATATTTGACTAAAGTGTAAATCTTATGAGTAAGAAACCAAATATATTTAAATTGATGATCGAGCTAAAAGGAAAATACTACTTATTTGTTTTTTAATTTCTTTTTTTTCTGAAAAAAAATGAGGATCAAGTATCAAATTTTATAATGATCGATAATACATGCGTCCATCGTCACATTGACACAGTTAGTATAGAACTATAGAAGATATAAAACGATATATATATATATATATATATATATATATATATTATAGTTTAAACTACATATAGCTTATAGCTATTATAAACTTTATGCTCCATCAAGCATTTTCTAATAATAGTTTATAGCTTGTTTGTGAATTTGTACATATCTTAATCATGTTCACTTCTTGTAAATATGGTTAAATTAATGGAATTTGAGTACCAGAGCCTCATCTTTTTCCTAAAAAAAAGGAGTTTTGTGCAATCTTCTTTGACAAAATTCATATCTCAAAATTAATGCCATATTCCTAAGAATCTAATTTATAACCATCCATATTGTAAATGTTGCAATTTTTTTTAATCCGACGAATTATTGGAAAAAAAGAGTTAATCAAATCACATTTTAACAATTTAGGTGCATTGAACATATAGCTTTATCTTTAATTAACTTTATTTTTTATTTGTCTATGCCACAATTATATTTTTCTTATTCTAACAATATGTTGCTTTTGCAATAAATATATCTATGTTATAATGCAAAACATGTTTGGTTCCAAATATTTAGAATACTTTATTACAAAACAAATGCAACATATAGTGTTGTATTTATAATATATTTTGAGTGGAATCTATTTAATCATTTTTAATGATAGAATATAAGGGTATAGTGATGTACTTGTATAGTATTTTATTTGCCATATATTTTGAGCGAAAACTTATTAAACTTCTTGGATAAATTTAAATATTTTATAAGAGTATAAATTTTATTTTGAGCGAAATATTTAAACACATATATAAATCGTTAAGTTACGGCTGACTTAAAAAACATGTTACGTCTTAATCTGAATTGTCCGAATCACGATAAAAAATAATATTGCTCAAATTTTATCGGAACAAAATTTCTTGTTTATAAATGAAATTTATTAATGATTTGATTTTTAAATAAATTGATCAATTAATTTGAGTTTAGGATAACACACTGCTGTTGTTCTTTTTTATATAATTGTCCTATGATTTATACTATTGGACATGTATAATTATATTTTTTTTCCTAAATTTATGTTAATTAGACAATAACTAAAACTATAATTTTGATAATAAAACAAGACTACTATTAATCTATTATTATCTAAGAATAAAAATGAAATTGTTCTTGATCATATTAATGAATGCTGATTTGGGAAAAAGTCATAATTATCATTTTGACAAATATAATAGGACTACTATTATTATCTAAGAGTAAAAATTGATACAGTTCTTGAAATAGCGCCTTTTAATATTATGAAAATTAGAAAATAGAATATTATATAAAAGTATCTTACGCCCAAAATAATAAGTAATCACAATTTACTATTACCGAAACTTAATTTGCATATTTTTATTCTTTTTTCATATCAATTATCGCTAATATTAAATTTTAATCTGAACAAGTTTTCTTAGTGAAAATTGACAATATTTATTTCATAAAAAAATAGTTGCTATAGTTACACGGAGCCCGATAATCTAACTTTATTCTTAATTTTGTTCATTCACAATTATTTATTTTTCTTATTCCAGCAGCACATAATCTTAACTTCTATGTTTAAACAATAATGCACAAATGTCTGATTTCGAATATAGAATATTTTATTACGAAGCAATTACGATATATATAGTATTGTATTCGTAATTATTTTGAGCGTAGCCTATATATAAACATCTTATTTTAGTAGGGTATAAACAGAATAATACTCGAACCGAACCGGACACAGGAGAAAAACCAAACCAAGGAGTATAAAGACAGCAGATATTTGTGCAACCGCAGCTGTCAAACGAACCTCAAGTCGACCCCTTCCTTTTTCTCTTTTGCAATCCTACCCATTTCCGATTCCCAAATCTGCACTTCTCGTTTTATTAGGGTTTCCTTCTTTTGTTTTTCCTCTTTTCTCTGCTTATTCATTCATTCCTCATTTCCTCTCTCTCATCTCTCATCTCTCATCTCTCATCTCTCGTCTCTCTATCTCCCGCGCGCTCGACTATCGCCTCCGATTTCTCGCTCCAAGGTAACCTCTCCTCCTCCCTTTTTGTTTTCTCGCATTCTCACTTCACGCGACGCCGCTTCCAGCTTTTTTCTCTCTTGTTTTGTTTTGTTCACTTCGGATACAATCTAGGGTTTCGTTATGTTCTTCCCCCTTGCCTCTGCAATTTAGTAGGTTAAAAATCTGTTTTAAGATGTAACAATATGGGGCTTGCTTATTTCAATCGATGGGAAAGCAAGAAAGGATCTATTGTTTTTTTTCCTGATTTACATGCACCTTAGAGATTAACCACCACCTTTCCTCCTCACAAAATTGTTGTCTCGTTTCCGTATTTCTTTAATTTATTTCCACAAATAACATACTTATGTCTAGGCTGTCTTTCTGTAGCTCTTTATATATTTTTTGTTAATTTTCTGCTTTATTTATTTCATTTATGTAGAATGTTTAATTTTCTCGTCAATTTAGGGTTTTAATATTATATGTTGTCTTCATTAGCTTAAAATCATCATGTTTTTTTGTTAGGACTATAAGATTGATACCAGAAACATCTATTATAATATATATCCTCATACAGATGTTTAGTTAGTCTAGTTTAATTTCTACATATGCGAGTGCTAATTCAAATTTTTGTTCTATTACATGTCAGCGAGCATCTCTACCAACTCTATTTTGTTGAAAGCACGAAAAGGAGGATAAAGCAAGTATCGACTCTCTTGGTGCGTGCTGTGTGTGGCATTCCTTGAAACTTGGGACTGAATTGAATTATGCGACAATCATGGGCTGACCTTGTTGCATGCGCCGAAAACTCGGCGCCTGCAACTGCAACCTCGACTGAAGCCGACTTCAGCACACCCAACTCTGTGGGTGCCACCCCCAATTCTTCTGTGGTCCCTGCTGCCAATTCAAATGCAGGTACCACCTCAAACCAGCGTCCGACCCGTAGCTCCTATGTGCCTCCCCACCTTCGGAACCGATCGGCAACTCCGGAACCGGCACCAGCCGCAACCCCAGCCCCACAATCCCACAGCCGCAATCCCAGCTGGGGCAGCAATGCGCCTCCCAGCCGTGATGCCCCACGTCCTGCCTTTGGTGCAAGTGGGTCCCGGGCCCCAAGTGGGGGTGGTGGTGGCTGGAATGCTCGATCCGGTGGCGGTGGTTGGGATAACCGTCGTGACCGTGAACCGAACCCGTTTGCAAATGATGTCTCTGCTGACGCCGTTCCATTAGAGGAACAAGAGAACACCGGCATCAACTTTGACGCATATGAGGACATACCAGTGGATACCAGTGGTGAAAATGTGCCTCCGCCAGTGGCCACCTTTGCTGATATAGACCTAGGCAATGCACTGAACGAGAATATAAGGAGATGCAAGTACGTAAAGCCAACGCCTGTGCAGAGGCATGCCATTCCGATTGCTTTGGCAGGGAGGGATCTGATGGCATGCGCTCAGACCGGGTCAGGTAAGACGGCGGCCTTCTGCTTCCCCATTATAAGCGGCATTATGAGGGCTATGCAACAGTTGCAGAGGCCCAGAGGAAGCAGGACCGCTTATCCTCTTGCATTGATTCTCTCTCCTACGCGTGAGCTCTCTGCTCAGGTTTGTTCTTCTGCTTGAGAGGCTATCTTTATCTTCTTTCACTCCATTGTTAACTGTTTTCATTTATTATAAGCTCCTGCAATTAAGGAGCCTTGGTTATCTTGTGTTCACATCATGCATGTAGCCAGTCAGGGTTGTTGAGCCATCAATTATTATATCGATGCAATCTTGCAGTTGTGCTTTAAGGTTGTCCTGTTGAGTCTAACTCAATCTAATATTTGAAAAGGTTTATATAGAAATATCAAATATACAATAACTTCATGCTTTTATCATATGTTTTTCAAAATACTTGTTCACTGAGTGATCTTTTTTAGTTTTCTCGAGTACGCCAAGGAATGAGGCTGGCTCCCTTATTTTTTGCTTTGCTAAAATACTGTTGTTCTCTCAATAGGTTGTTATATTCTTAAATATGTAAGAGCCATTAGGTTGTTATATGCTTTTTACTTCATATCATACGTGTAAACTTTTCCGGGTGATTGTTAGATGAATAATAATTATTGATGGAATTTGCAGTTAGCTTGATGGTGTGCTTATATCCCTTCTAGTTCTTGGACTGGTAGATTTACTTATTATGTTTTGTTGCTTTTTCTTGATGTTCTGTGTTAGATACATGATGAAGCAAAGAAGTTCTCGTACCAGACTGGTGTGCGGGTAGTGGTTGCTTATGGAGGAGCCCCAATTAACCAGCAGGTTTATTTCTCAAATTTCTATGCTAATGTTGATTTGTTAAGCTTTACAAACCATTTGTTGAGACTGAAAGTTGCTGACAGCATAGAGAGCACAGGTGCACATGCTGTAGATAACCATATATTTGCCTGAATAGGAGTGAAAACTTGTAATGCTATTAGAAAACAGAATTTATTTCTCATCATGTGATTATTGGAGCAGTGATGTGATATTTGTAACAAAAATATCGCTTCTCATACCTACATGAGGTTTAATGTTCCTTTGGAATGTTTGAAGAGGAATGTCCCCATCAACTAAGTTTTGATTTTTAAATGTTTGCAGCTGAGGGAGCTGGAGAGAGGAGTAGAAATCCTGGTGGCTACTCCAGGGCGGCTGGTGGATCTGTTGGAGCGGGCCCGGGTGTCTCTACAGTTGATACAATACTTAGCCCTTGACGAGGCAGATCGCATGTTGGATATGGGTTTTGAGCCTCAGATTCGCAAAATTGTCGAACAGACTGACATGCCACCACGTGGCTCACGGCAAACCATGCTGTTCAGTGCCACTTTCCCCAGAGAGATTCAGGTTTCTTCCTCAAAAACCTTTTTGTCTAGACTACAAAATGAAAAAAATACAAAGGAGCCCCTGGGTATCAATATAAAAGAACCCTCCATGCTTCATATACAAATTTCTCTTTATTTTGGATGAAGAGGATCCCAACCACTAGTTAAACCTTTGACACAGGCATATCTTTTAAAATGAAATTGATAGAATAGAATGACGAGAGGAAAGAAACCTCCATATGTATATACTATATACAATTTAGCGAGATAGTTATTTCATACAGAAAATATTGAACTGTATATTTTCGAGATTATGAAATATCAGAATGTTATAATGCACCAAGGGTTCATGAATTTATTTTCTTTTCTTAAGGCGCTGTTTTGAAATAAAGACATCTGATGACAGGAGCTTGACAGTTTGTCAAGTGGAGGGAGCTTGACGTTTCAGGCCTTGTGTGCTTTATCTCTTTCACTAGCTTTTCGAACATTCCCTGTTCCCATGACAGGACTTGTATGATGCACATATAAAAATATTCATGTGATAAGATTTTAACGTGTCGTTTATTGTTATAATAACATAGAGACTGGCATCCGACTTCCTGGCTAACTACATCTTCCTAGCTGTTGGGAGGGTGGGGTCCAGCACGGATCTCATCATGCAGCGAGTTGAATTTGTCCAAGATAGTGACAAGCGGAGCCACCTCATGGACCTTCTCCATGCTCAAAGGGAGAGTGGCTCTCATGGAAAGGTATTTGGGATGCATATTTGTTGAAAATACTGTTGTTTTCCTTATCTTTTTTGGTTTCTTTGATTTTAACCTACAGGAAATTAAAGAACTATTACATCATAACAAATTATGTAAAAAAATAGAAGTTTGTGGCCTTACGCAAACCATAGGCTCCCTTATACCCAGCTCACCCTACTTGCTTGCTTTTGTCTGTATAAATTGGTAGTTATTTGAGTGCATTGTATCAAACTGAGTGAAGTTTTTTTTATTTTGTGCAGCAATCTCTAACTCTTGTATTTGTGGAGACTAAGAGGGGTGCTGATGCACTGGAGAACTGGCTCTGTATGAATGGATTCCCTGCCACTTCTATTCATGGAGATCGAACACAGCAGGTATGGCTTCATTGCATCCCACTCTCTGTTGCTAATGCAGTGTAATTTTCTTTTTGACATCCATCTGAAATATTTATAACAAAATAAAAATCAGGAGAGAGAGTATGCGCTTCGGGCATTCAAGAGCGGGCAGGCCCCAATCCTCGTGGCAACTGATGTGGCTGCGCGTGGTTTGGACATTCCCCATGTGTCGCATGTCATCAACTTTGACCTGCCTAATGACATTGATGACTACGTGCATCGCATTGGTCGTACCGGGCGTGCCGGCAAGAGTGGCCTGGCCACGGCCTTCTTCAATGAAGGCAGCACCAACATTGCACGGCCCCTCTCGGAACTCATGCAGGAAGCCAACCAGGAAGTGCCCGCATGGCTCGCTCGCTTTGCTGCTCGGTCCTCATATTCGTCAGGCGGAAGCCGCAACAGGCGATCTGGCGGGACTCGTTTTGGCGGTCGTGATTTCAGGCAGCAGAGTTCGTATAGAGGCGGTGGTGGTGGCGGTGGAGACTATGGGGGTTATGGAGGTGGCAGTGGCTACAGCAGTGGTGGCTACAGTGGTGGATATGGCGGTGGGTATGCCGGTGGGAACAGTCAAGCAGCTACCAGTGCTTGGGACTAACTTTGTCATGCTTTTTTTAATTTCAGGATGTGAAGAAGTTGCATGCAATATTAAAAACGTGGGTTTATGTTTACTTGTGTTGACAATGATATAGAATTTTGATTAGGTACTGTCTGTCCGTCAGTTGTTGTTGTCAGATGTTGTGTCGATTTCACCCTTCTTTCCCTGTTTCTTGATCATTCGGGTCTGATCTCTCACATATAATGGGAAATTAATGAATGCATTAATGCTGTGGCACTTGGGAGGGTGGAATTGGAATTGGTTTTGTGGGTTTTATACAATGTGAGGTGTGAAAGAGGTGCCAAGGGTTTTTCCTTTTCTTGGGCACTTCTATTTCTCTTTGCATGTTCTTAGTACCCTTTTGTTTTGTTTGTTTAGTTTTGGGGTTCGGAGTGTTTAGGCCACAGTAGTAGTGTTAGGATTTGCTCTTTTGGATATGGGGGTGTACATTCCTGGAGTTAGTTAAGGGAGAGGGAGAAGAAGGGTTTTAGGTTTTGTCAGGGTCTTTTTAGCTGTAATTTTCAACTGCTTTTCATCTGATGATTATACTGTTGATTGTTATGGTTAAGATGTATGTTTTCTTGGAACATTACCTTGTTTTTATGTTTGTTCCTTATTTTATTTCTTTTTTTTTGTCAAAATGAATCTTTCTTCTGCTCTGCCGGCTCTCTTAATGCACTTAATAGAGTAGTGCGCATGCAACGTAGCACAAGGAGTTGACCAACTCTTCTTTGGAGTTCAAACAGTTGGCCAATCATCTGCTTCGAAAAATCTCATCTCAAATATTTTCATTCGGGGCAATTTTTTGGTTTTCAGGAACTCAGCCGAGATAACATTATTGGTGGCTTGGTGCTTAATTTCGTGTAACATTGCCCATATTTTGTAAGGAAAAGATCACGGAAAAGCAATGTATACGTCTACGGTTTCTGTTTGTATTTCTGCTTGCTCTTCAACTAGGATAGTTTAACGCATTGGTGCTTCTGAAATGTGGATCTCATTGATGCTTCTTTTTCAGAGCATATTTACATCCGCAATTTTGTAAAAGATTGTTTATGTCAAACTCGCGTGGTCCTCTCGGGTATTTCTGTATGGTACAAAATTCAAAAGAAAACTTAAAAGAGGGATTTTATTGTGAATCCAAACCACACAAAGGGACATGAAATTTACGATCCAACCAAAGTAGTGGTCTAGTGGATATAAATAGAGCACGTATCTGATATATCAGAGTTACTCCGGCGCAGAAATTATAGCATACAATCTGAATCGTTCAATTCGAATCTAATGTGCAGAAACTGTATGATGTATTGAAGACTATTCGTGATTTCTTTTATATGAAGCATTCAGATCGCGTACCATGATACATAAACTATGCCAGCACGCAAAATGTTTTAAACAATGGGTGGTTTAGAATTTACATGGAGTCACGGAGGTGGGCAACGGTTTTGGTTGGTAAAATACTCGATTTCTGGGACTTATACAACAATTAAGTAAATAGGACCAGCATCTCTGAAATGCGATCTCTCTAATATGTGGTTGATATCATTTTTAGTGATGAATTGGGAAGCAGATCTTTGGAAATATGGAATCAGGAGCAAGCAAGCAGATAAAATAAGCAATAAGAACAGAAGAGAAGTGAAAGACCCGTTACTTCTGCAATAAAGCAAGCACCGAATTTTAAGAAATTTTGGAGAAAGATCCAAAATTGCGCCGTTGCTCAGTCTTTTTTAATTCTAACTACCTGGCTGACGCAAAGCAGATATCTTTATTTATAGTTATTTACTTGAGATAAATGGATTTATAACTATATTACATGAATTAATAAATAGTGCTGCATCTATCTCCATGCCATTCGGAGTGGGCTATTTTCGTTTCTTCTTTTTATTTGTTTTTTGCGTGTTTCAAGTTCCAAGTTCTGACGACAAATAAATTCTCATCTCTGCCTCCGTCACCGTCCCCGCCACCACCAATTTTACAACTCCAATTAAGTTAAATTCAATTTATTTCTTCTCGTCTCGTCTCCTTTCCTCTCGCACCGTTAGTATCACTTTATCTCCTGATCTCCTCCTCATTTAGTCATTCGTCAATTCTGAATTAATTGTGAAAACCTTTCTTGAATTTCGGATTCATGAATTACATGCTAAACTAACGATGACTGATGTCGATGGATGCATGTGTACCTACCTTTGAGTAGTCAATTATTTATATTTATTTAAGTTCATTTTATTCCATGACAGATTTCAACCATAGGTTCATATTTGGCGGGAGTCGGTTTATTTTTTCCTTTCTTCTTTCTTCTCCTCTTCATCCACTTTTTCATGGTTGGTTGATTTTGATTGCGTGTTAATTGGGAAACAAAAGGAATTTTATCAAGAGGGATTAATCCCTTTGTTCTTGGCCAATATAACATAGTTGAATTCTCTATTGTTCCCCTAGTTTTATTTCTCTACTTTCCTGCGGTGGGTCTCAGTCTTACTCGTGTACCAGTTAGGTTTGGCACTGATAAGATAAACACTGGTACTGGTACTGAAATACTCTCATTCTCTGATGAACAAACAGGTTGTGTGGATGTAAGAAGTAAGGAGAATCTTTTGAAGAAGAAAAGCTTGATTTGAACTTTCTTTACCCATTATGGTCCATGAAACAAACACTGAATCACCAAATGAGGAACCCGATACTGAACCTTTGGCTAGATCAGCAATTCTGTCTTATGGGTCTGGTCACATGCTAAATGATATCACATCGTCATGCTGGTTTACATATCTGCTGTTATTTCTCACTGATGTTGGCCTCACTCCACAGTACATTTCTCATTTAACTCCCTTTCTCATTGCTATTTTCTTTTTCATACAACATTCCATCAGCATACACATCTATTTTCATTTCAGAAATGCAGCAATTGTCATGCTTTCTGGCCAAGTTGCTGATGCCTTCACAACAATTTTTGTTGGAGAGTTGGTACAAAAAACTATTTTGGATTATTTCTGAAACATATAACTTGTATACTTTTAGGTGTTTGCCACTTCTTATAGGCTAAAGAAAAACAATTGCTCATGGCACTTACAGATAGATAGATTTGGGCATTTCAAGCTTTGGCATGCTGGAGGATCCATTTTGGTGGCAGTCTCGTTCTCTTCGGTCTTTGGTGGATGTGTTCCATGTAAACTTCTCAAGTCCGATACATCTGCACTGGAAACAATTGGATACAGTGTTTTCGCTGCCATTTTCAATGTCGGATGGGCTATAACCCAAGTTGCCCACATGTACTGTTCTTTATTCTAAATATTTTTCCCTAGCATTATCTTATTTTTTGTAGTGGAGTGGAAATGATTGTACTTCTGTTACACTCCAAAACTGGTATTTAGATACTGCAACCTTAAGTATCATGACTTTACCCTCATCCTTTGAGTTTAACCAAACCATTTTTTTCTCAGTACTTGCAATATCAACTTGTCTGGTATGATTTAGTTTTATCTCAGTTTCTAATGCATTATGTAGGGCAATGGTGAATTGTATTACCCTAAATCCAACAAGTCGGGTTTCTCTTGCTAGTTGTCGCAATGCCTTCACAATGGTAATTGTCTAATTTGTTTTCCCAACTTTGGCAGCCCCGTCAGAGGCCCTGTATTTTTCTTTTCCACCTCAAAATTTGAACCTGGTGTATTTCAATGGATTCTCTGACTTTTCAAACAATATGGATAGTTTACTAGACAATGAAGAGAGAGAAAAAGCAATACAAAGAAATTTGGATTCTTACTTGAGTGTCAATCTTGAATTCAATTCTAGGGTAGTCAAACGTAAACAAACTTTTGCTGTTCTGGTAAAATTTATCCTGACAGTTACCTCTCCTTCCTGAAATGCACAAGATTTTATTGTCTATTTTTGTTAATCACTCTTGTTTGATTTCTGAAGGTGGCAAACCTGAGCTTGTATGCGATTGCTTTAGCAGTGTTTACTGCATTTAGTAACACAGAATCAGTTAATATAATTTTACAGGTACGACTTAATTTCTTTTGAAACAAAATAAAATATTGAGATAATTATTGTCCTTTACAAGTAAAAAAAAATAATCAACTCATTTCTAAATGCGCACAGTATCGTTGGATCGCTTACTTGTCAATATTTTTGGGTTGCTGCTTTGTTGCTGTCTTTCTTATCGGGACAAAAGAACCTCAGTACGTTGTCTCCTCTTGGTCTCTAAATAATAATCTTTCATTCCTCAACTTCAACTTTTTGTAAACAACGCACTCAACAAATTTTTAACCAGGTTACAGACAGTTCTAACCAAAGAAGACCCTATCTACTAATAAATTGTAGAGGAGGGATCACTTGACAATGGGATTTCAAATAAATAGATAAAAAATCTTTAAAATATAAAGGTTATAAACATATTCTTGAACTAATAGATTAGTTGTGTTCTAAATTTGCTGCAATTTGAGTGTCATTTTATGCTCCATCAAAGGCTATCAAATTGTATGCAACTTTCTAACGGTTAATAATTAATGATTCATGATGAAGCATGAAATAACACTCAAAATTGCACCAAATTTAGAACATAGCTAATTTATAAGTACAAGAATGTGTTTATATTTTTTTTTTTCAATTTTCAATTTTTTTATCTAATTATTTGAAATCTCATTGTCAAAATAACCATTGTCAAGTAATCACTCTTCTAAATTGTATACGAAATCAAAAGCAGCCGTAACAAACATAACCCATAACAAAAGCCAACTGAGGGCAGAACTGATAGACGGGCCCGCAAAAACCCTAAAACTATAAATTTTGCATTCATAATTTTGTAGAAATGCAGATCCAAACCCAAAACCAAATAATTTATATAGCAGGTTTTTGTTGATTTATCAAATCTTTCTCACCTTATAGGTTAAAACAGCAGATTCAATGTAAGAATGTGTCTAGAATTTCATGGACTCACTGGTTCAAGAAGGCTTTATATTACCAGGTTGCTCTAGTCTACATGCTTACTCGATTGGTCACCAATGTTTCACAGGTTTCACTATGCTCATCTCTCAATATATTGACCTAATAACTTCACTAATTGTCTCAATCTTTAACCATTTAAATGTCGAGCAGAGTACTAACTACTATACCTTTTCTTTTGTTCCAGTCGCTTCTTGCTTTTTATGTCATAAATGACTTGGAAATGGGCCAATCTTCTAAGGCCACGGTAAACTTTTATTTAGTACCATTATTTAAGCTGCTGAAGATTAATACAGTTGATGCTGAAATAGTTTTCTTGTTATGTTTATCAGGTTCCAGCAATTATTTACGTTTGTAGCTTTATCATATCTATCATTCTACAGGTATGACGGATTAATTACTTTCATCTTTTCAAAATTTGTACTGAATATGACATGTTCGTTTTGTAGTATGAGATTTTTTTTCACTGTTTGTAGGAGATGAGATGGTCTAGTTGGCGAATTAAGAGTTTCTTCACGATTGGAGCAGTACTGTGGATAATTTCTGGTGCTGGTATTTTTATTTTACCCAGCGAATTACAGTACTTCATGTACGCTTTGTCAGTTACTATTGGAGTTGCTAACGCGTTGATGACAGTGAGTTCTCCAACTTCTCATAATTTTTCTTTTGCTTCAGTAAATTACTATGCTGAAAAGATTTGGTACTGCAACAGTACCAGCATGCAGTAATCCTACATATTAAATCAACTTCAGACATTTAAGCCATTAGTTGAACTGCTTTTAGTGAAAGGAAATTTTTATGCACCCCGTGAAATCAAAGCAGTTTTTGTCCTCTTTTGCGCTTAGAAATCTGTAATTCATGTCGCATTGTTATCTTTTGCCCCTTTCAAAGTCTGTGTAACTATCTCTGTGTCGTCCTCTTTTGCCCCTTCAAGTCTGTTTATATAATTGCCGCGCTAGAACGTACGAAATCCAGTTAGCTAATTTTTTTTTCTGATTTGTTGTTGTATCATAGGTGACGGCAATCAGCATGGAGAGTATACTGGTTGGAGAGGATCTCAACGGCTGCGCTTTTGTGTACGGCTCTCTTAGCTTTGCAGACAAGCTCTCATGTGGTCTTGCCTTGTATGCTCTTGAGTCCTACCAAGGTAACAACAACTTTCTCTTCTGCTTCATCGTAAGCCTGCATGGATCAGATTTTCCCTTCTTTTTTTAGGTTTTGCTCGTTTTCCATTGCTTAAATTGAAGCCTGTACCCAGCATCCAGTTTTAATTGTTCATATGAACAAAGATGATGGATGCAATTGGTGGTGACACTAAACCCTAGAGCTTATTTGCTTATAAATGATCTTAAATCCCTAGTTGTATATGTCTTTCCTCTTGAAACTAAAACATACATAACAGACCCCCAAGTGAATGACTATAACATTAATTTCTCGCCTGCTTTCTTCCCTGTTCTGATAATTAGTGTTGCTAGAAATTAGAAAATTTGATTTTTGTATTCACATTTTGTAATCTAGCTTCATATCCTTCTTGTTTGTTAGAATTCAGTTATAATTACAATGAAAAATTCATTTAAATAAAGTTGGTCATAATCTTGTTTTTCTCATTTTGGTTTTGTTTTTTGGTGTATGCAGTTACTCCAGATGTGAAAAGCAATTTGATCTTGGGATTAACTCCTTCAATTAACAGAATTGGCTTAGGACTAGTTCCATTGGTATGTGCTTTCATTTCGATTGTGGTTACTCATACTATGAATCTCCAACATCGGCGTTCCAGGCCTTTAGTAGAACCCCTTTTGGTGTAACTTAACAACAGCAAATAATGGTAGAAGGTCACCTTTTAATATCTTTGACACTGGTATACAGAAGTTTCTAATCAAAACAAAGGATTCAGATAGGGAATAGCTTTAATTGAACATTACAATGTTCCTTTGATTTATATGCTAGTATGAAGTTGGAGAATTCGGTTTCTCCAACATTATGTATATAAAATTTACGTTTGATAATTGTAATTTACCAAATGAACTAGGTCAAATTTCCTGACTGGTTAATTTCCTTTTCCTGTTATAGTAAAAATAAGCAGATCTCTACTGTAGATATTTATTTAACTTGTATCTATAAGTTCCACTGATGTCTGAATTGAGACATCGAGCTTGAGATCCTTTCAGCAAGTAGACAAAAAGTTGTGAACCATAAAGACATTCACAGAACATGTATTCTTGAGATCATTTCAAATGTAAATTCAACTATATGTCAAGTAATAGCACGAAAAATAGTGAATGATAAAATACAAAAAGAAAAAAAAAGAAGGCAAACTGATGAAAAAAGAGCTGCACTAAAAGGACTTGTTCCATGATAACTGAAACATGGAGCTTCTTCTGGCAAGGTCATTATTGTAAACGATGGTGATCGGTTATGAAATTGGATTGATTATATTACTTACAATAGTACATATCTATAGATTCACTGACTGAAAATAAGAAAAACAATAAAGGCATAATATTTGAAAATTAGATCGGAACAATAATCATATGAAATTTATTTTTAGACATCGAGTTGAATCTTCAACATAATTTGTTAAGGTCCTGAAATCTCCATGGAGTTTCAATGTGATAAATGAAGATATCATGATCTGCAGTGGCGGATGTAGAGTACTCGGGGTGGGGGAAGTGCTCTTTTTTGAAAATAATTTTGTGTATTTGTACGATTTATCAATTTTTTTTTTGCAAAATAATCATATATATTTAAAAATTTTGCATCATTTTGTTCCCTAAAAGAAGTATAAATTTTAACTTTCTAACGAAAATTCTGAATCCGCCTCCGATGATCTGTCAAGTGTAAACAATTATATGTTTCTCGTGGGCAATCGCAATATTTTAATTTCTGTCTCTAAAGATATAGTTTACATTCACGTCAAAATACAATTGTATTTTGGCCTTTAATTATGCTATTTTATACGGAAAAAAGGGCAAGTGTATAGTTAGTGTTGTCAAACACACGAAATGATCATGCAAATATTTTCTTCTGTCTTACGTTGCGTTTTAAGAACGTAATAATTTTTCTTGCGTCTTACGTTGTCTCTAAAAAACGTAGGAAAATTTTCTTGCGTTTAGTTAAACATAAGAAACGTTAAAAAGGTTTATTTTTTTAAACGTTTAACTTGCTACTAACGATGCACAGCAAAATAAAAAAATGGAGAAAACTACAAAAGTTTCATTTCACAAATCAAGCATATATTACATGTTCAATCGATTTCGACTTCAACTTGCAATAATTTCTAACTAACATGAAGCATAAAAGGAATCAACCCAGACTACAATCTAGCTCTCAAACTACCTTCTCAGTTTTGACTTATTTCAGCCAATGACAAAAACTAAAAAGAAATAAAACAATGAAACATTTACATCATCATTGAAGGTATAGATCATTTCTTCAGGCTTCATTCTCAATTAGCACAAGATGGAATCATATGTTGCTGCTTCATCGCTAGAATAGTGAATCACCATCGTTTCCATCACTCTCTGCATAAAAACAAGAAGAAAATGTAATTATATAAGTTACTAAGTGAAATAAAAATATTAATAGATGAAATAACTCTGAAATGAGAGGTTACTCGTGACCGAAGCACGCAACCAGTCATGAGCACAGATGAGAGCTTCCATACTCCAATCATTCAAAGATTTTCTCACAGACACCTAGCTACTCGCAACCTAAATCTAAACCCTTCTCGAATTTTGAACGATCAAGTGCTCTGAAATCATCAAGTACATTATATGAATGGAAACAAGGCAACTAACGTTGAAAATAGGGTTAGATTGCCAATATCCGTCTATATTTGAGCTTATTTGACAAACAAAATCATTACAAACTGTATTGCCACATCACGCATGAGTCGACAAGTTGAAATCTCATTCGACGATATGTCTGAGGCATCGTGCAAGAGAGAGAGAAGGACATGTCAAATGTCAGTCTGAGAGAGAGAGAGTGGAGGAGACAAAGAGAAAAAGAGATAGCAAAACAACGCTTCTAGGACAAGCAGCATTTAAGTCTCTACAGAATATTTCTAGTTCTACTCTGCACTTCAAATTATTTCAAAATCGTAGATTTCTAAACGTAATACGAAATAAATGTAACGAAAATGACCATATGCGTCTACGTTGCGTTTAACTAAAAACAACAAAAATCATTTATATTTTACATTGTATTTAACAAATACAACAAATATCTCTTGCTTTTATTACATCACGGCAAAATAAAACGCAAAACTAATTCTTAACAACTCTTTGTATAATAGTTGACTAGTTGATGTTCAAATGTAACTATGGATGGATAAGGTCTGGGCTTGTCAGGCCTTAATCTGCCGACGCTAATAATGATAATATTTCACCATCTTTTTCTATTTTTTTTTTTATAGAACTCGATTTACAGAAGTAAAAAAGTATACCCACAAATGTCTACGACTTCAGGTAACTGTATATTAAATGTCAATATTTTATTATTACCACAACTGTATCTTATGCGATGAAGGACTTAGTTTCACTTGGAGATGGATGGATAAAACTTCTCTAAAACACAATGGATCAGTGTTTTAAAAAACGTGCGCTCGACGGACGGAGGGATATCCTCAAGGGACATGGTCGATCATTAGATTTTTATGTTGTTCATATTTTAATAAAAATACTGATAATTTAATAAAAATAAAATTACTTACGTGATTACGAATATAATATTAGAGCAAAGTAGGTGGCGGATGGAGTGTACTCATTGGGAAGTGCCGTTCTCTGAATTTTTTTTTGCAAAATAATTTTGTATATTTGTACTTTTTGTCAAATTTTTTTTGCAAAATAATCGTGTATATTTAAAAATCTACGTCATTTCTCCTCCTTAGAAAAATATAAATCTTGTCCCCCTGACGAAAATCCTGAATCCATCCCTAAGCAAAGCTTTGGTAATATGCATAGGACATCCTCTTCCGTTCTATGCGGTGATGCATTCGCTCAATAAATTAAGATTTAAGTTGCTCAATAAACTCTTCATATCAACATATTGTAGGAAATCAAATTTGTGATTTTTAGAACTTCCTTGATATCTTATAAATAAAAAAACTCGAATTTAATATTAAAAGTGTCATTTTCTGGATTGTTTTAAAAAAATTTAGAAAATAGCAAGAAAACTTTAAAAATCACAAAATTTTATTTCTTACGAGATTTTGATATGAAGAATTTATTTAGCAACTTAAATCTTAATTTATTGAGCAAATTAAACATGCATAGTTGCATAGAACGAAAAAGAGTGTCATATACATATTACTATAACATTACTAATTTAACTTAAAATAATAAATAAATGTTAAAAATATGAATTTATAATATTTTAATAATTTTTAAAATATAGTATTGCATGTTAATCATTTTTATGTTAACCAAAGGCATACCTACATGTATTTAAGGAAGGACATTCATCGTCTCAAGAAAAAATTACAAAATAAATTTGTACATTTATACGATTTGTCAATTTTATTTGACTTATTTTATCTTTTTCTGTAAACAAAAATTATAAATCTTAATCATTCCGGACGAATATCTTGAATCCGTCGTCCTGATGACAACCACAACGATGATAAGAAAATCAACAAGAAAAAACTCCAAAAAAGAGAAGCATCGAGTAGTTCAATCATTGACTGGTTCCATAAAGTTTACATGATACACAAGAAAAATAAGAAATGTTGTACAGGCCCCAACTGGATCTTTCTATAAAGATGCATAACATTGGACTAATGGTCTTAAAATTGTACATATCCATTCAGGTATGGTACATGCAACAACAATAATGGGGAAAAAATGTCACCCAGTGTAAATTGTTCCAACTTGAAAGATCTCACAAAATTCAGTCGACCATAACTTGCGTAATTGCAGTTGTTGTTTACCAGTAAATATATAGAGATCAGATCCCTTATCTTGATGATATTAAAAAGGGAAAGTAAAGAAAAAGAAATGATTGGATTGGCTATAAGTGAGACAAGTGAGGTACTTAACTAAAATGAAGAGGCTAAGGCAGAGAGAGAATTGCGGCAGGTCGGGATGGATTCGAATTCCGAATAGGGAAGAGATTCAGAGATGAATCCGGCCTGGAACTCAACGGTGCCTTTATCGGGGTGGGCCACGATTTCGGTGACAGAGACCCAGACAAAGAACTTCTTGGCCTGGATGCCGGAGAGGTCGGAGATGCGGCCGTAGGAGATCTTGCCTCTGATGGAGGAGCTGCAGTAGACGAGGTTGGAAGGGAAGTGCACGTAGCATTTGGAGGAGGTGAGATGCACCTCGAAGGTCCCATCGTCGGAGGAAGAGTAGCTCTCCACGGCGTCAGGGAGGAGTCCGGCGGGAAGGCCGTACGACTCCAGTAGATCGTGTGCCGTGTCGCAGAGAATCGGACATGGCGCTAGAGAGAGCAAGAAGAAAAGCACAAGTATCGCAGATTTCGCCATTGGTTGGTTTGGTTTGATGATCTGATCGAGATTTTGACTTTCGAAGTCTTTTAACTGTTATAAGAGAAAGGAGTGATAGTTTGGTTTAGTTTGGTTTGGTCAGTTGAGAAAAAAGCGACGCTGCTGTGAGAGCGACTGTCAACAACTTTTTGTTTGTTTTCTTTTCTTTAATTTCTGGGTTAATTGCTTGCTATTGTACCCCTGAAAAACATTCATCGAATGAAAACATTGAACCAATGACTTTGTGTTTAATTTGTACAAAGTCATATATTATATATATGAATTACTCGATCATACATTGAAATGCTAAATAACTAATGTAATATTAACTTATACGGTGCTATACGGACATAATTTATTTATCTACGTTGTACAGTTAGATGCATGATGTTCTCTGTAATTAAGTGTGGATACTGGATACGTATATATGGGCTGTCATGAAATGGTGATGTAAATAACTATTTGCGTTAACTGTTGCATTTTAAAAGCGTAATAATTTTTTTTTTTGCGTTAAACGAATGTAAAAAAAATTTCTTGCATTGAACATTGAATTTAAATAAACGGTCAAAACGTTAAAAATGTTCATTTTTTAACGTATGCCAAATACACGATACAACAAAAAGATAAAGTTTGCGTACATGAAACTTACGTATTTCTAAAAATAAAAAGAATTTATGAAAAAAATGTATGCATATTTAAAATTGACTAAGAAAAAATTGTTATATGATTAGATTCGATACGATCCTCATC